>PVJI01004378.1:0-109109 GCA_004026765.1 Micronycteris hirsuta | reverse complement strand
ATTAGGAAGTGAAGGCAGCTGGTATTGACGAGAAAAGGAAGGGGAATGATTATATGACTAGAAGGAATATCTGTGCTTATTAATAAACTAAGGAAGGAATTTATATAGGTGCTGACAAACTCACATGGTGATGCTAATTCAAAAGAATGTGTTGAATTTTCAGTCCCTGGTCAGGATGTCTGCCTTCCTGTTGGTTGTGCTAACCATTGTTTGGAATGCAATGCTGCTAGGCTCAACCCAAAGGCTATTTTAGTAGTTTTAACATCCCACAGGTTTGAGGCAGTAGAATTCAAGGCAGTCCTTTGGGATGGCCACTCTAACTACAGATTGCAATTGGGTCCCTTTAAATCATTTTCTACCATAGGCACTCACAAACTTTCGTACATTTTTTAAACTATAGCAATCATTCAAAAACTTAACTTTTTACAAACTATTTTTTCCCTACTTAATGAAAAACATACCTTTGCATTCTGTCTACTGGACTCTTCTATGTGAGATCAGGTGAGAGACCTAGTTGGGAAGACTGTGGAGCCAGTGATCTTAGTTTACAAGACAAGAATGAGAAACAAAACAAGCTGACTACTTACCTGGGCAGGAACTTGAAGAGAGTCTGGAAATCAGCAGGTTTCGTAATGTTGATACTGAATTGTGTGGGAGCCTCCAGAGAGTGGGTATTGGAAATTAAAAGTAAAGCTTAGGAAAACATTTTCTGATGGGCAGTACTGGGAAGTCGTTCTCATTTTTGTGGCTTCCCTCATTTTCTTAAAAGCCACATAGAGTCACAAACTATACCTTTGTACTGTTTGCATAGTTTTAAAAATTTACACCCCATTCTTAATGCCTTACGACAATTGCTTGAAAAAACACAGCGACATCGCAACTATTTTCAGACTCATCTTCCTTTCTCCTATCTCTCAGGCCTTCTCCGCACTTGGATCAATATATTTGCTTGTCCAAAAAATTACTATAAATTGTTTGCAGAATAAAGTCTATGCCTTTTAGCAAGACATAGGAGCTTGCTGAATTCTATTCTTTCTGTGCATGTTAACTGGGCTCCTATGATGTATCAGGCAATTCTGGGCTTGCCGTGGTGAGTAAGACAGGGTCTTTCGCTTCACACCACGCAAGGTGTCATGGAGCTGTCGGGTTAACAAAGCTCCCTTTGTAGTCAGGTGAGCTAAGGCACCATCACTGAACCATGCACAGCAGACACACTCTGTCCATAGCAGTTGCTCTTTCCAGAGCACATATGTCCTTCTCTTTGCAAATGGTCTTCTTTGACTATAATGTCCTGCTGTCTTCCTATTATAAAGTGTCACATTGTGTTGGTAAATGTTTATCAGCACAAATCTCATTGAAACTTAGAATGGGCTTTCAACTGATTTCCTTTAAAGACTGTTTAGCCCAGAATTCCTGTTCGTAAGTTAAACAAAGGCTTCTCTTCAGATCTTCCCAGAAGTGCTAATCTTCTGCACCCCCATGCCACACAGAGTTCTTCCGTTTACTGACTTCAACCTTAAAGTGAGGTGCTACTGCTAAAATCATTTGCTTCCAATGGGTTTAGGCAAGCTCCCACCATCACACAGGTTTTGTTTATAAATAAGCAACATTTTTATTTGCCTAGCGAGAAGTATACACAAATCTGTTTACAAAATAAAAGAAAATACTACATCAAACATGTACTTGGAACTGGTATATAGTTTCAAAAAAAGACTTCTGGGGTTAATTGTGACGTATTGATGCAATAGAACAGACTTTTATTGTTATTATTTGTGTTTGCTTTTGTCTTATAGTTTGTATTTTTTTAATCTCAGAATTATTCTGCTTTCATCAATACTGCCTGATTTCTGAAAGTTCTTTTTTTATCTTAAATCTGATTGTATTACTTTACTTCTCCATTATATAATTCTAGTGATAAAATAACCCCAAATGCATTAATACTGATACATGTTAAATAAATTGAGAATACCATGGTAAAAAGTTGTGGTCAGTATATAAAAGCTAGGCTTTAAATAGCATGCACAAAATAGACCATAATATAAGCAGATAGATTGTATCAAATGACATATCTATTCATTTTAATTAATACACCAATTTATTTAATTACTATCCTCTTCACTTAAATATATACAGGTTCAACCTGTGACCAAACATTGAATGCATAGTTTGGCTAACAAACCCCAGAACCAGTCAACAAGTGTTTTATTTCTAATATTTAAGAAAATGCTTTTTTCCTTAAAATTTCTACATTTCAATATACTTACAGAAAGAAAAATGCTTATAGATATGGATGCAGAATACATAGAAACAGAGAAAAGTAGGACGATGTTTATTGCCCGGTTCTCATGCAGGCACAATCTTTGTTGTGGGAAATAAAGGTCAATATGCAACTTTGTGTTTGTGAGTGAGCAGGGGGGTATTTGAAAAAGACATCTCCTGCTCTCTTCATTTGTCAAGAAACTCTAATAACACAGTATGACAAGAGGCAATGAAAAGAAACAGTATTTAATGAAAAAACATACTATGGTGAAAGAATTGTAAAATGCCTCAAATACACACAGACGCCCTTGGCACAGCTAGCAGCAGCTCTGTTTGGATCGTTCTGGGTTCTGACTCAGACCTTCAGTCAGCCTCCTACTCATTTTACACATCGGCTTCTCATTTGGAGAGTGGACTTAATAATAAGGCCTGCACATAGAATTATTAGGAGGAAGGGAGATAATGCCTATAAAACATTTAGACCCCAGCGTCTTTATTTTTTATTTTTTAAATTTAAATCTATGGGGGCGACACTGGTTCAGAAGTGTCTATAGGTTTCAAGTGTCCATTTCCGAGATACGTGTTCTGTATATCGTCTTGTGCGCCCAACACCCAAAGTAAAAGTCATAGTATCCTTAAAAGTCGGTCCTGGTGCTGTTTTTGTTTCTGATGGGAATCACAGTGATAGGCTTCGGACTGCCAGCGTCACCACCGTGCTGCCGTTTTGAGTTGCAGTGAGCATTCCTGCTGGAGAGAAGCAGTGTGGTGAGTGGGACGGAAGGAACACTTGGTTTGGAGTTAGCAGATCAGTTTTAATTTGGGTTTCCCCACAGAAACATGCGAACTTGGACATGTTTCTTAACTTGTTGAGCGTGAATTCCTCAAGAGTAAAATGGGGATAAAAATAATTACCTTTCAGGGTTGAGTGAGAAATAAATTATAAAATCAATTGCTCAGCAACATCACAGACATGAGTCTCAAATATTAGTGCTTCCTTTTTCTTTAAATCATACAGACTGATTTAGGTCAATCACGTGGGTTTGATTCTTTGTGCACATTGATGTGAATTGACTGAACTGATGCTACGTAGTTAGGATGACTTGAAACCACATACTAAGCAGTGGGTTGAACTACTGCTCAGCTATTGCTTATCCATTAGAAAGGTTACAGTCACCAGCCAGTCGCCCATGGCATGTCCTGGCCAACCAGAAACACCATATGATAACATATCAGGTTTTGTACGACTGATGCTTTATGATGGGAGTTCTCAGCTAACATTTCTATGGGGAGAGTAGAGTGAACAAAATGAGAAAAATACTGAAGTAAATGGCCTTACTTATGTCAGTGCCTTAGCATACATTTGAACTTCCACAGCTTTGGCTTAGACAGCTCATTTCTTACTATGAGCTGTAGCTTCATCAAGGAGAAATGGAAAAATTTAGAACTTCCACAGCTAACAGCGTCAGTGCTCACTACCATCTCCGCGGTCTCCCTGTGCCTGGACTCAGCGGCAGGCCATCCAATACTGGACCTGCATTTTCCTGGAAAAGTTAATAAAGTTAAAATTAGTTCTCTTTGGCCTTTGACTCGAGCATATTTAGAAAAGTATGTTAAGGCAGTGTGTCTTCACCTGGAAGGTAGGACTTCCATCAGTCTAAAGATTTCATGGGAACCATAGGAAAAACTCTAAAGATTTCAGAGTTTTGTGGAAGAGACAGGTACAGTGCCAATGTATGCCAAAGGAGGGTGCTGTTCGTGGCTCATTCTCTTGATGATCCAGAATTGAAAACTAGCAGACCAGATGGAGGCTTGGTGGGGGGGCAGTACCTATCACACAAATAATTATTTTGTCTTTTGTTTATCGTTTCCAATTTTTGCTTTTTTATTGTATGGATAGTACTAATAGCCACAATAGTAAGAGTAGTAGTAGTATTTTCAACAGTATTTTCTTGGTCTTTTATATTAAAACAGTTTTTTAGAACAAATTTTTAATCAAAGTCCAAATTATTTCTGCAAGGAAATTTTCTGGGTGTATGAATGTGGGAATAGCGTCACTTATACAGGCTACGTCTGCTTACGCAGGGAGTGTCCCTGGGAAGAAGGGGATGGCTCTGCTGTGGCAGAGCAGGAGCGGTCAGATGACACAGGTTGTTTCCTCTCTTCAGGATGCAGGATGTAACCCCTGAGCCTTGTAGCCTGAGGCAGGAGTGGCACTGATGGATCACTGCAAGCTTCACTGGCATTGACGCAATCCAGACAGCAGAACATATTGTTGCATTTTCCTAAACAAGTAACATAATTAGATCGTTTTGTTTCTCTTTTTATAACTGTGCCATTTTCCATTAGGCCTCAGGGCATATATTTGAACATGCCAACCATTACGTATTTTAAATCACTTAAAAATCAGCAAAATCAAATTCAGGCTTTTTACGAATATACTATCAACAATTTCTGTTTAGATTATTTTTGAAGGCGTGAGTGAGACTGGTCACATTTACAGAAAAATATAGTTTTGAAAACATGAGGAAGTACTATGTTCCTAATAGCTTGATCTGTAGTTTAGGCAAGCACAAACTAAAATATGTGAGCCGATTCATAGCAGAGGATGCACATCTGGGCCTATGAAAGTTCAGTATTTTGCATTGGTTTCAATTCCTTCCCCTAAGCTAGAGAAGTTGAAGTCAGATTTTTAGTTCATTATTTCCAGAATTTTCTCTGACAGTAGGACCAAGGAAAATCAGAAAAACCCATGTCCTGTGTTATCTTTTCAAACTTAAAGATATCGTCGTACTTCAAACATATCCTTTTAAATTTGATATTTAAAAATTCATATTTTAGGATTTCCATTTTAGTACATCTATTAAATATTATGTTATATTTTTGTCATTTGGATGATATTTCATTGCAAGGAGTTTCCATAGTTAGTATAACATTTTCTAATACTAGAAGTGTAGATGGCGTTTGCTATTATAAAAAATTCTGAAACATCTTTTTCACTAAATGAATGTATTTCTCTGATGATTTGTTTAGGAATATTAATGTAAAATATCAGAATTTTTATGTTTCCAAATAATAAAATACACTTTTAAATTGCATAAATACTCACAGGACAGAGCAACATAAGGCTGAGGCATAAGTAAAAGGTTTGTTAAAAGTTCTTATGAGATGCAAATAACTAAAGTCCGAGATCGGAGTAAGACATTGCTAATGACCTTCCAAAACAGGGTTATAAGAAAGTCTCATGAAGGTTATGTGTGAACAAATTAGATGACCTAGACGAAATGGACAGATTCTTAGAAATAAACAAATTAAACTGGCAAATTAAATCTAAACTGACTCGGAATCAAAAAGAGAATCTCAACAAGTAAAGAAACAGAGTTAGTAATGGAATGCCCCCTAATAAATAAAAGTCCAGGAACAGATGGTTTCCTTCATGAATTCTACAAAATATTTATATTTTTAGTATTATATTTAAAAGAAGAGGGGATACTTCCTAATTCTTTGTACAAGATCAGTATTTCCTTGACATCAAGCCAGTTAGAGACATCATAAGAAGAAAATTATAGACCAATATCCCTTATAAATATAGATTTAAAAGTCCTTATAAAATACTAGTGAACCAAATCCAACAGCATATTGAAGAATTATATACTATGATCAAGTGGGATTTTTCCTAGGAATTCAAGATTGGTTCAACATAAGAAAATCAGTCAGTGTAATACCACAGGTTACTCACATGAAGTAATAAACACATGGTCACTTCAATTAATGCATAAATGGCACTTTAGATAGTCCAATGCCCTCTCATGATAAAACACTCAATAAACTAGGAATAAAAGGAATTCTCTCAACATAATAAAGATACAGCTAACATCACACTCAATTATGAAAGACTGAAAATGTTCATCTATGATGAGAAATGAACTTCTTTTTGTACAAGTGGTAAAACTGATTTTCAAACTCACATGGAATTGCAGGAGTCCCCAAATAACCAAAACACTATTTTGAAAAGAACAAAGTTGGAAGATTCATACTTCCCAATTTCAAAATTAATTACAAAGCTGAAGTAACCTCTCTCTCTCTATATATATATATGTCTAAATATATATATATGTCTAAAGATTATATATAAAGAGCCCAGAAATAAACCCATATATCTGTGGCCAATTGTGGTTTTTTTTGACACAGTGCCATGTATATTGAATAAAGAAAAAAGAATCTCATCAATAAATATTTCTAGGACTGCTAGATTTTCATAAGCAAAAAAATGGAAGCCCTGGTGGTGTAGCTCAGTGGATAGAGCGCGGGCTGGGAACCAGAGGGTCCTGGTTTGATTCCCCGTCAGGGCACATGCCTGGGTTGCGGGCCGGGTCCTCAGTGAGGGCCATGTGAGAGGCAACCATACATTGCTGTTACTCTCCCTCTCTGTCTCCCTCCCTTCCCCTCTCTGTAAAATAAATAAATAAAAAAATTAAAAAAAAAAAATGGAAGTGGCCCTGGTTGGTGTAGCTCAGTGGATCGAGCGTGACCTGTGAACCAAAGAGTTGCTGGTTTGATTCCCAGTCAGGGCACATGCCTGTGTTGTGGTCTAGGTCTCCCAGTGGGGAGCGCTCGAAGGCAACCACACATTGATGTTTCTCTCCTTCTCTTTCTCTTTCTCTTCCTCTCTAAAAATATAAATAAAAATCTTAAAAAAAGTGGAATTGACCCAAAGCTACACTGTATACAAAAATGAATTCAAAATGGGTAAATGACTTACATATAACAGCTAAACACTTAGAAGAACATGTAGGGTTAATCTTCATGACCTTGGCTTTGGCAGTGAATACTTGGATATGACCCCAAAAATGAGCAGCAACAACAACAAAAAAAATAGACATATTGAACTTTGCCAAAATTAAAAAAACTTTTGCGTATTAAAGGGCATTATCAACAAAGTGAAAACATACAGAGTGGGAGAGAATATCTTCCAATCATATATCTGATAAGGGTTTAATATCCAGAAAATATAAATAAATATATTTAAAAGAATTCCTACAACTCAAAAATAATTTTTACACTTGATCTTAGCCAAAAGGCTGAGAAGCAATTCAAAAATAATTTTTAAAATGGGCAAAGGTCTTGAATAGACAGTTCTCCAAAGATGAACAATGACCAATAAGCACATGAAAAGAAGCTCCACATCACTAGTCATTAGGTAAATCCAAATAAAAAAAAGCACATTGAACTATTGCTTCATACCTACGAGGATGGCTAAAATAAGGAAAACCTGAAAGAGCAGGTGTTGGCGAAGATGTGGAGAACCGGAATCCTTGCACCTTGCTGGTGGGAATGTAAAATGGTGCGGCCACTTTGTAAAACAATTTGCATTTGCTCAAAAGGCTAAACATAGTATTATCATATGACCTAGCAATTCCACTCCTAAGTATATATACCCCAGACAACAGGGGAGAGATTCAAACAGGTATGTGTATTCTGGTGTTTACAGCAGTGAGAGATGAAAACAACTCCTCACCGAGGCTTCACCAACATATTAATGAATACGTGAAATGTGCTATATATATAAATTGGACTATTATTCAGCCACCATAAGTAATAGAGTCCTGATACATGCTACAACATGGGTGGACCTCGAAGATATTTGACTAAGTGAAATAAGCCAGACACAGAAAGACAATTATAAAATTCCACTTCTATGAAATATTTAGAATAGGTAAAATTGTAGAGAATGAAAGTAGATGGTACAGGCTGGGGAAAGAGGGAGACGGGAAGTTAATGTTTAATGGTTACCGAGTTGTGTCTGTGGTGATGTGAAAGTTGAGGACACCGTCGTGACAGTGGTACAACATTGTGAATGTCATCAAGACCCTGAACTCTACACTTGAGAGTGGTTACAAGAGCAAATTTTATGTTATACATATTTCACCATGATACAAATATTTTAGAAATAGTTCTTATGAGTATTCAGAAGACAATCTATAGTTAGATGCAGCAATAGCTAACCTTTATCTAGAGCTAAATATGTTTCATTTCCAGTTCTGAATGCTTAAAGAAACTAATTCATTGTACACTTAGGGAAACCTTATGAGGAAAATACCCTTTCTATACCCATTTTACAGATGAGGAAAGTCAGACTGAAAGATGTTGAGTGATTTTCCCAAGATCACGTAGTTACTAGTGGCAGATAAAGGATTCAAACCCACGCGATTTGTTTCCAGTGGCCACGCATACCCACGACACTGTGCTGCTTATACTCAATCACCTGTTCTCCAGTCATTACTTCTCAGAATATTCCTTGTCATATTTCAAGTAGTTTACATGAAAGTATGCATCACAAATCAGGTATCATTAGATAGCATACGGGGTTAAATACTGTGACCCCAAAATTCATGTTCCTGCAAACCCATGAATGTGACCTTATTTGTGAATAGTGCCAACACTAGGAAGAGGCAAGGAAGGGTCCTCCCTAAGGACCTTGGGAGGGAGCATGGCTTTGCTGGCACCCTGATTTCTGACTTCTAGCCTCTAGAATGTGAGAAAATGAATTTCTCTTAAGTCATTCAAGGTTGTGGTGATTTGTTATAGCAGCTCAAGGTAACTAATATAGATAGTGTGCAACTCCGGCTTTGTTAAATTTTGCAGATATGATTCTGCTAGGTATCTACAGATATGTTTTATTAAGATTCAAAATCCTCTTGACTGATCTTTCATTGTGGCATATTTGTAACTATTTATAAGGAAAGAAAATTGCTTGTGGCTTTAAATAAACATCTCCATGTCATAAAATTTGTAAAATTCTAGTAGTACCACACTACTGGCATTATATTTGATGATAATAAGCCTTGTGTTCTATAGCTTTGTCCTAGCAGGTGGTGGATAGCATAAAGAATAATCTGATAAAAGAGATCTATTATTAAAATTCATTTGAATAAAAAAAGGTCAGCCATGGAGAATTTCTGATTATGGATTGAAAATGAAAGAAGTAAACAAGTTGCACAGTAATCTTTCTGAAGTATCAATGTTGACCACATTTAATAATCATCTTCTCTTGTTTCTGCCTCCGCCCACATCTGCATAATAAGTTCAGGCCCAGTTTATTTGAAATAAACTCTGAAAAGGATATCTTGTGCAGCATGGCTCTTATTTATTTCCATCTCTAGAATTTAGAACAGAAGAACATTCAAACCCAACATGCACATAATTAAAAAAGCTTGAATAAATATTTGAAAACAAAAAAGATAGTTATTTATGTAAATGGGACTTACACAAACATTAAGGCATAAATGTAATCAATGGATCTATTTTGACAGAGCAAAGTATCAAAACAATGGAAAAAAATACCAGAGATTGCACACTGTTTTACTGACATTTCAAAACATGTGAAAACATATGTCATATTTCTTTTTAAAATGGAGTTTCTTTCTGAATAATGGACTCCTGGAGTAATTTTAAAAGCTTGTTTGTGACTATTAATCTTGAGATTGCTCTTCCTTACTAAAAATGAGACTCAGACCAGTTGGCTAAGTTAGAAAATCTAATCAAGGCTTGACATTCTGTTTTAGGTTCGGGTCTCTATATTGGGAATTGAGATAATTTATTACCAAAAAAATCTGAGAGGCAGTTTACCATCACCATTACTTGAAATGTTCAGTACAGAATTTGAAATAGAATTTCCCAGGTATTTCAATGTTCATTGGAAATTGATTCAACCTTTGACTCATTTTGACCCTCTGCTGGGACTGAGGGAGAGCAGGAAGCAAGATAGATATGATTCCTACCTTCATGGAGTTCATAGCTTAGCAAAGGTGACTCATCAATCAAGTAATTATAAACAATAATTTTATTGATAAATGATATATAATGAAACAATTATTCAGTTACAATTGTAAGAAATGTAATGAAAAAAATAGTGTGCTATATTAGATTCTTGGTTGTAAGCCATAGAAACCCAACTTGAACTATTTTTAACAATGCAAACTCACTGACTTGTCTACTTGAAGAGTCCAGGGGTACTCCGACATCAGGCATAGCTGGATTTAGGTGTTCCATCTGGCTTATTGCAAATCAGTTTCTCTCCATAAGTCAACTTTGTTTTTTGTACAAACACAAAGTCTTTAATATCAGACAGAAGGAGTGGCTAAGTTCACAACCAGCAATTCTAAGCTTATATTCTTCTTGTTGAATAACAAAGACAAGAGAGTGCAGCTTACCTTGTGGCCTTTAAATATTGTGCTTCTTGAAATGAAAGTGACATCATTACATTTTAATATTCTGAAAAGATTATATGAATATTTTTAGAGGTATTCTATGCTTCATGCTACACAATAGAAAAGATTCAATAGCAACATATGTTTCCCTTGCACTTCTCTTCCTAAGTCACATTTCTAATTCATAGATGCAACCTAGTGTGATGGCATTTTCCTATGTTTTATATAGATATATGTGCACATATATTTTTAAGACACAAATGATGTTGTGTTCCAGGGCATGGACATGTGGATTGGTAAGTCTTAAAATAGCCAGTAAAGGGGACGGTTTCCATCAAGAACGGGGTAAGTTACTTCAGATAATGGAGAACATTGTGTACTAGGTGACAGTGGGGGGAACTGGTTCTCAGAGAAACTAAATATTTTTGAATAGAAAATTAAGAAGTTATCTACAGTTAATAAGTCAACAGTGTGTAAAGTGAAATGAAGAAGAGATTTGAAATTGGTGGAACCTGTAAGATATTTAGAAATGAAAGTGTGTGAAGTAGAATGGGAGATGTTTTAGACGTGAACATCAGTAAGACTTGCCAACTAATTTGACAGAAGAAGCGAGAGAAAGGAGTTAAAATGAGTTTGTGGTTTTGACTGTAGTACATGTGGGGTGAGTGGTGCTATCAATGAAAGCAAGAAGAATGGCCAAATTTTGGCTAGGAATAAATCCGCCAAGAAAACTCCATATGGGAAACAATCAGAGATGAGAGAAGTATGAGCAGCCAAGGGAACCTATTAATAGCTTCAGAGAACACCAAGAAGAAATGCCAACAAATAATTGTTGGTTTTGGAGACGGACTATCATTAAGGGCCTATCATAAACTCTTCTGGGAGTTGCAGTGAAGATGGAAGCTGCACATAAAAGGATATGAGGTGTTTCTGCTTAACCGTTGGGCATCAGTGTTCATTTGTTCTCGCTAGCCTTAATCCTTGGCATTGTGTTCAGTACGCTTTTCACCACTTTTCACATTCAATTCACAAACACTTTCTATTGCTTTTTCTCACCGAGTGTCTTTCAGATCTGCCCACTCCATTCTTTTCCATTCTCACATCATTTTTTTCTCTAGTCAGGTTCACCAGTGTCTTTCTATTTAACCCCTGCAATAAACCCACTTACTCCATCTATTTTCTGCATAGGAACTAAAGCGATCCCTCAAAAGGCACATATTTGATTTTGGCACTATGCAGTTGAATATTGTTTAATATAATTTCATTGCCTTTTACATAAAGACCAAACTCTTCAATATGGCTCGCTTAGCTGTGAATGATCTGGGTGTGACAGGTCTCTCCAGCCTCATTTAGCATTATTTGTGTCCAAACATTTCAATCCAATTACACTGTCTTCCTCTGAGTTTTTCAAATTTGTTAGTTTCCATTACCTAATGGATTGAAATATCTGTTGGGCAGGAAGATCTATCATTTTCTCCATTATTTCCTTTTGCCTCCTTCAACACATGGGGCACAATGAAGTAGTCAGTTTTTAATAAACGTTTTTGGAGAAAATACATTTGACATGGTGTGTTCCCTCTCATGAACATCATAATGTTCAACATCATAGAATGATGGTGTGCATTTATAGTGTTCAACATCATAGTGTTCAGCATCGTAGAATGATAGTGTTCAGCATCACAAAATGATAATTTGGCAAATATTCAAGGTCAGTAATAACTGCTTTCAGAGTGTCTTTTGTGAGCAGGATGAAATATTTTTGGATCATACAAATGAACAGGAAAACTGTTGATTTTAAATATTTAAATTATAGAGCTGCCAATTCAGAAGCATGACTTGAATCATTTTCTGAAGATATTTACTCTCTCATGGATTTTAACTAGTGAAACCACTTAGTGTCTCATGTTTCCTCTTGACCTACATGGTTTATATTTAAATTTCCATGTTAGTTCTGTTTATAATCTCTAGGGCACACACTGGTCTGGTCAACCTGTGTCAACTTTGGTGACATCATGCACGCAAATGTACATTGTCATTGAAGTGATTTTTATTTATTTATTTATTTTTTATTAAAGATTTTTATTTATTTTTAGAGAGAGGGGAAGGGAGGGAGACAGAGAGGGAGAGAAACAGCAATGTATGGTTGCCTCTCACATGGCCCTCACTGGGGACCTGGCCCGCAACCCAGGCATGTGCCCTGACTGGGAATCGAACCGGGACCGTCTGGTTCCCAGCCTGCGCTCAATCCACTGAGCTACACCAGCCAGTGCTGATTTTTAAATGCTTCTTAATATTTCTACTTATTTAACAGAACTTTAACAGATAGAGGTTTCAAATGGACACAGTTAAAAATATTGATTGATTTGCTAGTAATCTATGTTAACTGTTTAGTACTTTACAAAATTTTTTCTTAGAAAGTCACAGAGGTAGACGTGAGCGGTAGAAGAAATGGGCTCGGGAAGCAAGTAACAGGCACAAGAAGAGCGCTTGGAGCTTAGGGGAGGGAAGGTGGGGGAGGGAAAAGACAGGGGCACGCTCTTGGGAGAGCGCTGTTTTGTGTATAAATTTATAGCAAAAATGTTTGCCTTGTTTAGGTTGTTATTTGACTTTGTTTACCTTTTCTGCCTGTCCACCCTCCCTTTACCATGATTGTGGGTTTCTGCCCTCTTGGCTGGGTGAGCCAGAATTTTCCCTTTCCTTAATCCCCACACAATCCAGAAACCCCAAGAGCACGGTGTTGTGGGTCCTGGGTAACATGACTTTCCTTTTTGCTTCTCCTGATCTAGAGGTAGTAAGTTGTTTCCTGAGTTAATGAAACAATGAATGAATGATCTGACTTCCACCATTTTTCCCAGCCTTTCCAGTACTTTAATGCTACATTAAATCCCCTGGTTGAAAGGCTGTTGAAGGATGGACTATGCTGGTTATTCTCCTTCTAGCCTCTCTGCCATATTACAGGGAGGTAGAAATAAGATTCAACAGACTTTTCTGACAGGTTTCTGGTTAATGTCTTCAAGTGGAAAGACCAGGCATGATATTAAAGTGGAGAAAGGGAGAAGTAGGTTTTATCTGTTCCTGGTAAAGTCTTAGGCAAGAGTAGCTGGGAATGGGTAAGTGTGGGCACCTGGCTGTCAGCTTGGGCAGCATGTTTCCAGTCGTGTGAGTGCGGCAGCATCAGTCCGCTGGCAGTCTCAGCAGCTCAGCGCTGGACAGTGAGCACCGGCAGCACTGAGTCCTCCCTCAGTCTCAATGCAGAGTGTTTGAGTCTCTGGTTCCAGCAGCGGGCGCCACATTGATGCGCTTCTGCAGTGCCGTGTTTGTTGGGCGTTTTGGCTTCCAGTAGAGCATCCATGGAGGTGGTTCCTACAACAGACTCATCAGCATAGCGGTCCTGGACTCTGGGTTACGTTGTTTTTCCTTTTTTTTAATTCTAAAGAATGGTGTCACCTTTCTATATTGACTATTCTCCGAGTACCCTAGTTTTCCCTTCATTTCCTTCTTAGCTTTTTCATAAACTTGTGTATTTAATTCTCTGTATTAAAAATACTTTGTATGAAAAACCCAGGAGAGTTTCAGTTTTATTTTTTTTAAACTGGGCACTAATGGGATACTTCTTTCACACTTTGAAATTATACTGTATATACTTTTTATGGCTTGCTTTCATTTTTATGATAAAATTAATCATGCTGATGAAAGTTAATAAAAATAATCTTTATTTTATATTACTGTATAGTAACATTACATTGTAATATATGAATTACATTGTATTGTTTGAATAAATCACAATTTATTTATCCATTCTAGCTTTTACATTATTTCTAGTTTCTAGATATTATAATGCTATAAATATTCTTGTATATTTCAGTTATATGTATAAATACACATATATATGCATAATGTATATGATATATATCTATAAAATGCATACATTTCATTTGGATATACAATTAGAATTGAAATACTGGTCTGTGGATTTTTGTATGTTAGTTTTTGCCATATATGACCACCAGTTTTCATAGTAGATGAACCAATTTATATTTTCACTAGAAGTCTTTGAGAGTTCTAATTCTTTCATATTCTTTCATATTTGTTTCATCTACATTTAGTGCTTTAAAAACAAAACATTGATTTTTCTTAGAAATCAGCAATTTAGAGAGGATGAGGTGAGGCAAATTGCCTTTGCCCCGCTTAGCATTATCTGGGCCACCTTGAAAACTTACGACTAGAATTACCTGAAGTTTCACTAATTTATATATTTGGTGCCTGATGCTGAGATCCCATTGGTTGCTGTCTCCCCTGGGAATGTGGCAGAAACACATGTATGTATAGGGATGTGTATGTGGCTCTGTGGCTTCCCTATAGCACAACGCCTGGATTTCTAAGGGAAGTACCCAGAGACAGAAAGAGAGAGATTATATATATATATAATATTATTATATACATTATAATAATATATAGTGATAGCATATACTATATACTATATACTATATATTATATGTAAATAATCTCTCTCTCTATATATATATGGTTTGTCCAGAAAGTATCCAACCATGTAATATGAAATATGAAGACATTTATTGAGGAAGGCATATGATGCAAAAAACATTCCTCAATCTCCTTCAAAGTAGGCACCTTGGGACCTCACACAGTTTTTCTAATTGTCATCAGATGACCCATCATATTTTCCTGAATCTCATCAATGATCTGAAATCTCTTCCCTTTCAAAGGTGATTTTAGATTTGGGAAAAGCCAGGAGTCTCAGGGCACCAAATCTGGGCTGTAGGGGGTCTGAGTTACCTGTATGATTTGGTGTTTCATTGATAAATTCTGCACAAGATGTGATGTTCTAGTGGGTACATTGTTGTGATGAAGCTGCCAGTCGCCAGTTGCCCATAGCTGTGGCCTTCTGAATCATCCAAATGATTTCCACAGAGGAATATTCAAACTTAATGCAAAATTTGATGCAGATTCGTTGCTTTACTCACTCAGACATTTTGAATGTGACAGCCACACAGCACACATGCTCACTGTATAGGGTCTACCACGCCCACTGACTAGTATAGTGAAGTAGTCATTGTTCACACATGTGCATTCCAGTCCACTCTCCTTGGCTGCCAGGTTACATCAATGTCATGCAAACCAACCGTTCTCATTATATTTACAATGGCTGGACTTCTTCCAGACAGACCTCGCATATATAGAGAGAGGGATAAAGAAGGAGACACCAACAAAAACTATCAACTATTATGACCAAGGTCAGCTATCCCACAGTGTTGATTTCAGTGCATATCATTTGTTATAAATAAATGACCAAATGTAGAGATTATAACATCCATCATTATAAGAATCTATTTTAAATACTTTTACCACTTCTCTGATACTGTAAATATCTCCATAGATTTCTGTTCATTCACACTTTTCTGCTTTGTTTTCATGCATCTCATTCCTCCACATATTTTAAATCATGAGATATCATTATTATTGTTTTAAACAGTCAATATTTATTCAGATTTATATGCAGATTTATTCCCATTGGTCATCTTTGTTTATTTCTGTATTATAATACCATCATTTGGAATTGTATTTCTTCTATGTGAAGAAATCTTTTGAAGATCCCACCAGTCGCCTGTCAACACATTTTCTCAATTTTTTAATGAAAAAGTATTTACCTGTAGTAATTTGAAAAGAACACTTTTACTGAATATAGATTCCAAGTCGATACTTACTTACTTTCTTCCCTTTAAAGCTGTCATTCCATTGTCTTTGGCTTTCAATGTTTTTGTTTGAAAAGCAGGTATTAATCTTACTGTTAACCCTTTGAAAATAATCCTTCCTCTCCTCATTTTTTATTGTTGTTACTACCATTTTTCTCTTTGTTTTTGGTTTACAGCAGTTTACCGTCATGTGCCTGAGGAATTTTTTTTTGAATTGATTGTGTTTGGATTTCAAAGAGCTTCTAATTTTTATAACAGAATATTATTTATCTATTTGACCAATATTGACAATTTTGACTAACACCTACTTTAATATTGATTCTGCCTCATATTTTGTCACATTTCTTTATTATGTTCTATGTGTCTTTTTTACTCCTTAATATTTTCCATATTTTATGCAGGTTTTTGCTTCTATCTTGGTGTTTTCCACTTGCCACTTGTTCAGTTTTCTAATTCTCTCTTCTGCTGTCTAGTCTGCTCTTAGACATATCAGTTGATAATTATTTATTTATTTTACAATTCCAAAATCTCTATTTGGTATGTATGGATTCTATCCGTTAGTCTCAATTTATATCTATTTACCTATAGGGACATATTAGTAATAATTATTCACCTAAACTTTCAAGTGAAGAATCATTAAGACACAGCTATAGATATTAGAGAGGATGTTATGTGTTTTTTTAAATCATGTTTATTATCTTTATCATAATAAAGTCAATATTCACAACATAATTCAAACTATCTTTCCTGGTAATCCCACTATTTGGACCATTGATGGTGTCATTCTATTGTGTGTTTATGTTTTTTATTATTTTGACTTCAAGTGTCTTGGTCCTTCCTCTGCTACAACTTACGGTTTTTGAATACATGCTTAATAGTTTATATAAAATCATGTCAGGTGTTCTGGATCTTGGTATAATAAATTCTCACTATTTTTGGCAGGTATGTAATATAAAGTCACTAAATTAGTGAATATTGAACTAGTGTTCCTAGGGGAAACCTAAGGTGAGATTCCTGGGGGCCTCTGGCCACGATAGTAGCATCAGTCAGCTACTATTTAAGTTTGTTTTATGTGGGTTTCTCTTTGGAGAGACCTCATTTAATACACATCATTGATTCCTGAACACTGAACACACAGCCAGCAGGACTGTCAGTAGCTTATCTAATGCGTATATATTCTCCATAAGGCAAGCATAGCCTTCTTACACTTCAGAACACCAAACAACACTTCAGCACTACACATACATCACTTTAAACAATGAAATCACAAAAAGAGAAAAACATCTGGCGCTAAAAGGATGCTTGTTTTATGGGATGAGGCCTGAAACAAGAAAGCAGAGCGCCACCTGTTCACCTCAGCTGAGAATGTGAGCACTGAGTAACTCAAAATGTTCACCTCTCTGTGCAAGTCCACAAATAACCCTGGAAACAAAGTATTGATTTTAAGGAGCTACAAATAAATTTCAGTGAATAGGCAAAATTGCAAATATGGAATACTTGAATAATGAGGATTGGCTATAGCTGTCCAGGAGAGAATTGAATTTTCTCCTTACAGGAACATTATCTTTGTTCAACCAGTGTGGTTGAGATGATGCTAGGGTCTTGGCTAAAGCATTTAGAAATGTTCTTCTTTGGTGGACTTTAAACTCCAATTTTTGCCTTAATAACAGCATAATGTTTACAAAATTTCATTCTAATCTATTATCAGCTGTCTTTTAAATGTTTGTCCAGTGCGCACACTGCTTTAGGAGTACCCAAATGCCTTCAGAAGAAACTGTATCAAATATTGAACTCATCGTTATTGTCTCTTTATCTCTAGGATGATTTCAGTGCCCACCTTCCTTCTTGCTTCATGGGAGCCTCACACTCCAATTTTTAACTTCTGAATTCAGTAAGATTTTCATGTCCTCTAAGCCACAACTTTCTGTTTGAACTCTGTGCCCTGCAATGCAAATTAGCAGAAAAAAAAATGTCCTGAGGAAAAAAGCAGTGGTGGATATAGGGCTCTTTTCAATCCATTCTTTTATTTTTTTTGCTTTCGAATCTTTGTCTTCAAATCCTGGTTGCCTTAGTTGCTCTTCTATGCCTCTGAAGAAATGTTTTTATGTTTTTTAAGATTTATATCTGCTATTGATGTGAAGGTTATTCTGATAAAGTTATTCTCTCCCCTCTTTTTCTTGGCTGGTAGAGCAAATCTGATATAATAATTATTTGAATAGACATTCATTTCTTTTACCAAATGGTTTAATGAGTATTGATTAAATATATATTTTATCACCTACTATGTGCCAAGAATTTGGTATATAACTTTGAATAAAATGTATATATTGGTTTTCCTCAGTATTCTTAGTATCTAATGAAGGATAACTTTGTGTTATAAGGGTGATAAGAGTAAAGATTCATTGTGCTATCGAAATACATATGAGAAGCCCTTTACTGGGACTTGTGAATTCAGAAAATAATTAATAGAAGAAAGGACATTTAAGCATAATTTTGGAGATTGAATAGAAGTTAGTCAGGTAGGAAGTAGGGGAATTTGCAAGAAAAGAGAAAGAGAAGTTGTATCAATTAAAAGAAGTTCATTAAATGTCAGAGAAGAAAAAGCTTGCCTTTAAAAGAACTAAAAAAGTTCCTGGGTGCCTTTGGTCACAATAGATGAAAGGGGAGAAAAAGTAACAACAGTTCACGAGAGGCACACATTCTGTTAACATTAATTTTACCCTAAGAGTAAACCAATTTAGGAATGTAAGTATGAGCAATAGTGTAACTTTTGCATTTTAAAATAATCACAGAGATTGCATTATTAACAAATATCAGAAAAGATCAGAGGTAAGATACCAGATAGGGAAGAGTAACACAGCTGAGTGAGGATGGTGGATTAAAATATTTATTTTATATAAAAAACATATGAATAGTTTCTTTCCATTGTAAAATATTAGACCACGCCAGGCATGTATGAGCACACAGATTATGAGTGCTCAACCTTGCTCTCAACCTTACTCCTCAGAGTTAGTTCCTGTAACTCCTATCAACAGCTTGGGTATGCCATCTAATCATGTTTTAAATGTATGTGTATATATACACAAAAGAGAATGATTCAATTTTATTTTTCCCAGGAAGATAGTCATTTATGAAACATAAATTCTTCATATCCATTGAACCTGAAAATAAAGAATTCAAAGAAAGCAAAATTGCATTAAAAATAATGATTTAAAGACTAATATGAAGACAGGAATAAGGGGCTTGAAAGGAAAGTGGGGAGGAGGGAGGGAGGGGGGGAGAATGAGAGAGAGAGAGAGAGAGAGAGAGATGAAGGTTAGGATGAGAAGGAAGATGTAGAATTTGTCAGGAGAACAGAAACATCCTTGAAAGTTATTAAATTATTTTTCTATGCTCTATGTAATGTTTTCCTTTCTTCTACTTCCCTACCTGCAAAATGTTGAGTATAAAAAGTTCTTAAAGCTTTATGGAATGGATTTAATTTGGGGCAAAAGTTAAATGTTTCAGATATTATCTCATCCTTGACTGAGACAGAAAAGCAGTGTGCAGAACACAAGTCCTTATATGGATAATTTCTACTTATCTATTTATCCTATTCTAAACACATATTTCTATACCTATACTCAGATAATATAGACAACCTATGCACATAAATACGTGAATACACATGTATTTAAATTCATATGTGTACATCATGTGAGTATAAGTGTATATAGTCACATACAAAAAAGTTGTGCCCCTTGCTTTTTTAACCATTAATGAGAGCAATCTTTATCCGTATATGTATCAACTCATTGGGGTTTTTGAGAGTTGTCATGATTCCATGGTCCTACCACAATTAATTTAGCTAATTTCCTTTTGTTAACTTTTTAGTTTTTCTACATATAATAATATGTGATCAATATTCCCAAAGAAAATTCTTTTCTGTATATTTATGTTGTCTCTAAAAATTAATAAGGGTAATCATTACATATCATCTTGTTTATTTGAAGATTTTGTTATGTGCTGTGAATTTGATTTTTTAAATGTTTTAAATTTATTTACTTTAAAGGAAAGGAGAAGAGAAACATCAATTTGTTGTTCCACTTATTTATGCATTTGCTGGTTGATTCTTGTTTGCGCCCTGACCGGAGACTGAACTTGCGGTGTTGGCCTATTGGGATGTCACTCTAATCAACTGAGCTACCCGGCCAGGGGGATCTGCTGTTTAGAAAGCCTTTACCTATCCCTGTTCCTACCGGAGGCATTTGAGAGTGCTGAGTCTTTACTACTCTAATCTTGTCTTTTGGTACAAATGCCAGAGCAGTGAAAACATTTCCTTCTGGAGGCAGTGAATTTGCTTCCAAAGCGATTTCTACGTCCTGCTTTCCTTTCTAGTAGCTGCATCTGTATTTCAGCTGCAACAGTTTATGAAGATTCCCTTCAGCAATCCTATTGTGGGTTTAGTCCTCACCATATTCATCTGGTGTGACAAGACTTTCCACTCTTGGCTTTGCATGTTACTGATTCTCTGTTCACCTAACAGCATTTTAGTTTTTATTAGTTTGCCCATTTCAAACATTTCTTGGCTAACCAAGGGGAATATCCATTTCCCATAATGACCTAGAGTCACATTTTGACTAAAACAAGTTTTATCATTCTGATAAAATTACTCTCAACAGTGATTTTATTTCATTGGGGTAATAGCAGAATTAGTCTATACATTTTATATCTACAAGCATACTCAATAATACTCACTCAACATCAAAAAATATAGTAGAGAATTATAATTATAAAAATTAACATCATTTCCCTAAATTGCTAGTAATATAGTAAAGCATTTATGTGCATCATGAATAATATAAAGCTGGAAAATTATTATTATTAAATATTTAATACTTAAACATTGAAAACAATTTTCTTACTATACATATGAAAGTATGCAAATATTAAGCTTAAGTAGTCAACTCTTTATCTAAATAATTAACTTTTAAAGATAATTTAAAATTTGGCCCTTAAAAAGACTATGGCATATTATATTACTATTATTTGTACTCATTATAAGAGAGATAATTTCTAGGAAATGTGTTCATTATTGGAATTAATGTGTTGACATTATAAATTTGATAATTTATTATTTTAAGATCCAGCATGTTGTAATGTGCTTTTAGTAAAAAAAAAATGCTTTGCCTTAATTGAAATAATTTATTAATGTAAGAAAAGCCAAGAAATTTGTCAAAAAGTTATAATAAAGTTATAATAAGAACACACAGTAGTTTCTATTGGTAAATCATTGGTTGTCAGGCAATAAGGGTCTGTTGACCTTACAATGCCTTTTTCTTTAGAATGGCCTCATAGCCTTCTGAAAGAAAATATCCGAGCATAGGAGCATTTAGGTCAAAGCCCCAATTTGAATTGGTATGAAATGTTAAAAACTTATTGAAGCTTTCAATAACTTATGACCACGATGACATTAGAATGAATGACACAAGGATACAAATAAAACTCTAGTTAAAGCATTTACAGTCTTTTATAATCGATATTGAAAACTATTGAATATGTTACTCATGGCATTAGAAATGTTAAATTACAATATTTATCTTTCAAAATTTTAAGTATTCATGAACACCCTTGAATCTATTTTGTTCACCACTGTGTCTAGCACAATACTTTAGCCATGGCAGATATTTCATTAAAAATTAGTAAAATGTGGTGTTATAAAAGAGTGAATCAATTGGAGAATAAGCCTAGACAACTATCTAGTATCTGCATTTAAAGTAATGATTTTTTCAAATCCTCATAATAACACTTCAGTACATATTCTTATTTTCATTTTCCAGAAGAAAACATATTAATATTAGTATTAACATTAATCAGTTGTTAACATTTGAGCAATATTTTTCCAGACTTATCTCTATAAAAATATAAAGGCAGATAGAAGCAATTTTAAAACCTGGGATTATAGTATATATAATTTTAACATAAACCATTAGATAAAATGTATCCTAAAAAATGGAAAATTAAGGTCAAACTGAAGGAAACTGCCAAATTTCTGATAAATATTTCTTTATAATAACTGACATAAAAATCTAAAGAAATTTCCTAACTTATAAGAGAAATATTATGAAGACCTTTAAGGTTATGAGTTCATTGTGTGTGCTTCTTTTAATATTATATTTCAATTTTAGTCTGTATTGAATTTTTGACAAATCATCTCATATATTTCCCTTCTATCTCTATATCATTTAATTATTTTTATATCATAAAGGTACATGCCACTTATTTGCAGTTATGAAACATTTATTCTCTCCCTTGTTGAATATTAGCTATATAGTTATATAGCTCCAAAATCTGTTCACCACAACATCTACAATCTGGGATTATTCATTTTAACCAATCTGATAGTCTAATATAGTTTATCATCAAATATAATTTTCATATATGCTCTATTCTAAGTGTCCAGGCTCACTGCATGTTTGAAGGACAAATTGCCCACATATCAATTTTTAATGCCACCATCCTTTCTGTCAGAAATGTTTAGATATTACTGTACTGTAACTTGAAGTTGAGTATTATTATGGAGGAAGCTAAAGGAAATATTTTAAAGTATACTTGTATATGATTTACTTTATATTTTCTTCCAAATTCAACTCTAATTTCAGAAATTTTCTTTAATTATATTTTAAGTGATTTTGACCCATTTATTCCATCTTTCTATTTTTCTCCCCAGAGTCACCCCTTATGCCCTTGGTCTTTCATATAAAATTTATTCTTTGTGATGTCTTTCAGAAAATGGTACTTTTATATGATGTTAAGTTAGATAAGTAGGATAAAATTTATAGATAGACTTGAATAATTGGTTAACTTCAGCATTGTTACATGAATGGATATTTTTAATTTGGTCAACATCACTTGCTTTATGAAGAATAATGTATAGGTTCTTGATAGCATAAATCAAGCTAAGAGCAATGTTATTGCTTGTATTTTGTCTTGATGTTGTATGGTTTCTTTTTCTTAATAAAACATATCTCCTTAAAATGCTGATAGAACTCTGGGTTAGTCCATTTTAACATTAACTTTCCAAAGCTTTATTTCTACTCAGTATAATTTAAAAATTAGAAGAAATCCTTAGAACATTGAACCATCTTGGTTAACCATGCTTATTTTGGCACTATTTCTATGAAATAAATCTTTTTCTTTATCATTTATCTTGTGCTTTCAATAATCTAAACAATGGTTTATTGTATAGCATTTCATTAAGATATGTTTGTTTTCTCATACTTCTGTCATAAATCTTTGCAATATCTTAATATTATCTAGTAATATCTAGCAAAGTCCAAATTCAGTGGCATTTTTGCTCTCTATACAACTCAATTTCTAAGAGATTAAACTCTTCGGAACTACCATGATTCCTGTTTTATTTTTTAGAACTTAATGCTAAACTCCTTCTTCTGTTCTATGAACTACAGTGTCTTCTAAATAGTTTCTTTTCAGTTTGTTTCTAGTACTTGCAGCCAAATAAGCAATTGCAAGCCCTTCTGATCTCTGGGGGAAAAAATCTGGATGTTTACAAAGTCATACTCAGTATGAATTATTTGTTTTGAAATATTTATGATGATTTTATAAATCCTTCTACATAAAACCTAAACTTGATCTTTACTATTGCTCAACCTGTTCTTGGAATGAGATTTTTCCTTATAAATGTTTCATGGTAAATATTGTTAATAGTTAGGAAAATTATAAAAATAGAGATTTAAATTGAGACGTATTGTGAAACAGCAGAATTGAAGTTCAAGTTTTGCAGTGTGCCTTGGGAAAGGCAAAGAACTCTCTTGTTTTTGACAGAGTGGAATCCAGACTTCCATGAAGGGGAACCCACAAGGACATGTGGTGTCCTGTCACATCCTAATGTACTATAAGGGGGAAGTCACAGGCATAGTGTCTGGCTGGAACTAGTGTATCCAGATAATTGAAGAAACACTGTGAGTCCATGAGAAACTCCCCTTATGGCTGTGCTCAGCCAAGATAACAGAGGCATGTTAAAGAGTCTGTCCTGTAGGTAACATCCCAATTGTGTTTCCTCCAAAGGCAGCGAATGCTGTAGAAGTTCCTTAAAGCCTACTCTTCACTTATTAGCAAAAGGAATTAGAGAAATTTAGCTTTTAAAGCTCAAAATGACAGAGAATTAAATGGATGCACTATTTAGCACACCAGCTTCATATTTCAAAATATGACATAATTTATTTAAAGTAAAATTTATAGAGAAATACCACCTAAAGATTCAATTACATTCCTATAACAGTTCTAATTCCAGCATTTGATTTGGAGAAGAGTTACCACACTGTGTGAATCTGGCAATTTGTCCCAACGAAAATTTTATTTTATATTTTTAAAAGATTTTATATATTTATTTATTTATTTTTAGAGAGAGGGGAAGGGAGGGAGAAACAATGGGGGGTTAGGGAAACATCAATGTGTGATTCCCTCTCGTACACCCCCTACGGGGACCTGGCCCGCAAGCCAGGGCTGACCCCTACTGGGAATCTAATCCTCGACCCATTGGTTCACAGTCTAGCACTCAATCCACTGTCACACCAGCCAGGGCCCAGTGAAGATTTTAAAGGAGACTTAGATGCCAAGTTCATTGTTTTATCTTGTGCTCAGCTATCAACTCTGTTCCAACTCCAAATTTAAAAAGGTCCAACAAAAGTATCATGTGCTGTCAATAGCCAATGCAAAGAACTATAAGAGAGAAAATGGAATGATAAACATGTAACAAAACACCCAAGAACTTCCTAGTTGACTGTTTCACGAGAGGAAATCAGTTTGGTAGTAATAAAATCAATGCAGAGACCATAACCTGGACACATTCCTGTTATGGGCTGAATTATGTCACCCCAAATTCATGTGTTGAAATTCCAAACCTCAGCACCACAGAACAGAACCATATTTGAAGATAAGGCAGTTTAAGTGTAACGAAGTTTAAGTGAGTTTGTATGGGTGGCCCTGACCCATGTATTTGTAGACAGGACTTTCAAAAAGGTGATTACGTGAAAACAAAGACAGTAGGGCAGGACCCTAATTCAATATGATGGGTGTCCTTAGTGAAGGAGCAAGAGAAGTAGGTGTGTATGCACATGGGGCAAGGCCACGTGAGGACATACCAAGAAGACTGCCACTTGCTAACAAGGAAAGAGGCCCCAGGGAAAACCAGATCTGCTGACACCTAATCATGGGCTTCGAGCCTTTGAAACTGTGAGAAAGAAATTTCTGTTGTTTAAGCCACACAATGTGTGGCATTTTATTATGGCAGCTTTAGCAACTAATACAATTTCCATCTTTTCTAAGGTTTCTTTTTGTGGTAGTGGGTTTTTTTCTTACCCTCTTAGTATGAATTAGATCATTTTTTACTTCATGTGGAACAAACCACAGTACAATCAAACCACTATTTATGGTGTAGCTAATTTTTCAAACTTCTAAGTGTCTGATGTAACACAAGCATCTCACATGCTAAATTCACACAGTGGCTTAACTATTGCTGTGTTCTTTTATTGAGGACCGATCTGCCTGGCAATGGCAATTGTAGCTCAGCCCTGTGGGAAAGCCCATTAGCACATGGTGGCATGCAGGACGCCAAACCCACAGATCGGTTCTCTTGTGGGAAATCAGGCCTGCATTATACCTAGGCTGCTTTGTGACTTGCTCTTGCTAAAACTCCCACATCCTAAATTGAGGCAGCAAATGCTTACTGCATATCTTTAAAGTAAATTCTTTAGGTCTGTGCTAATTCTCCCAAGGATTGAAGTGTAACCAGACCAATTACTCTTACCATTCCCTTGCATTTGCAAAATTTTTTCCTTGTTAATCTGTAAGAAGTAATCTGTAACATCTGTTCCGTTGCTATGTGTAAAAAGTAATTACCTAAAGCAAACCTAAGTATAATGAATGAAAACCTTCTTTGATGTATGCTTTTTGAGAAAGCCAATAAAAGCCTGTCAAGGCAAGGGTCAGGGCACTCTCCTCTTGAGAGAGTGGCCGTGCTGTTCCCTTTTCCTCCACAGGACTCGGTAGTGAGGAGGAATTTGTCTCGTTCTGAGGCAAAACTGAATTCACGTAATTCACAATTTGTCTCGTTTCTCAGCATCAACGCTGCAGACACTGTGGGTGGTGTCCACATCATTCTTTAAGACCCCAATGCTTCATTCTATAGCATATCCTTTGACTTTTGTGGTTTGCTAAAAATTCAAGTGCACCCTGTTGAAACTCTCTCAGCAGAGAATAAATCTAGCAAAAGAAAAACATTTTACTAAATTAAGTTCATGATGTCTACACGGCCTGATAACATACCCCCAAAGATGTCAATATGTAGCTCTCTAACTGTTTTAGTAGGCTACCAAGTTTCCCAGAATGAACCTTTGACTGAATCATTATTCTAAAGCCTCTATTGACCAAAAACATAAATTCAATACTATATTCTCCTACCTCATTTAAGTGAAAAATAGGTGTATGGAATAAAAAGATGGGTAAGTCTTGGAGGATTTGCTTTTGTTTATCTACATTTACCAGGTTTTTATTTGAGACAATTGATGACCATTGGAAAATTACAAGTAGTTTGCACTTCCAAAGTCTGATATTTTCCATTGAGAAGCAATTGGCCATTGCTTTCATATGAACAATCCCTGGTTAAGATATAAGCTCTGGTAATCATTTACTCTTTGCAATTAAAATTCTTAAATTCAAATTTCTGTGGCATTCTTTACACACACAGAGCTAGACATAAACAGCAGGTGCTATCCTCCCAAAGGCCACTAATCTTTTCTGCCCATTACAGGGCTGATCCTCTCTTGATATGTAAACTAGCTTGGAAGAATGGAGGTTGTCAAATTCTCCAGTTTTACTGTTTTGGAAACATGCACAAGAAGTCCCCAAACCTGCATATGAAAAGGATGAAGGAAATCAGCCACACTGTGTATCTAACTTGGGTCAGGCGCTTGCTATGGAACCTTTCCTAAAGCATCACATTAATCCCTTCCAGGGATCTCCTAAAGTGGTTGTTTGTACCCCAAATTTAGAAAAGAAAATGAGGGTAAGATTAGGCTTACATATGTATCAAAGGGCTACCTAATGCTATCTGAAATCTATCCCACTGAAACCATCTTAGACAGAATATCTGTCTGTCTCTTGTAAATACACAGTAACCCGCTGTGCCTGCATTGTTCTTATGACATTTGAGGTCACTGTGAGCACTGAGATACAGCAGTTCCAACAGCAAGCGGCCATACCAAAGAAGACATTCTTATATAATAAAACGTTTGGCCAGAAAAACAGTGTCAGATGGACCATGAGTCAGCACAGTTTTTTTTTTTTTTCTCTCCCACTACGCAATCTGAATCGACTCATTGGGTTCCTCTGTTAAAGCTGTTTGTGCCCAACCGACATTATGCCACGATTTATAAGTAACCACAGTTATATGTTGAATTATGTAATATTTTCTCTTCTGAAGGAGTTAACTGGCCTTTAAAAATTCAACTTTAATGCTTGGGGAGAATGTTTATGTTATGGTTTCTGGCTTATCAAAACAACAACAATATTTATTTAGAAACCCCTGTATTAGGCACTTGGCTGAGTGATTTTGCACATGTCAGGGTGGAGAGGCA
This sequence comes from Micronycteris hirsuta, assembly GCA_004026765.1. Classification (NCBI taxonomy): domain Eukaryota; kingdom Metazoa; phylum Chordata; class Mammalia; order Chiroptera; family Phyllostomidae; genus Micronycteris; species Micronycteris hirsuta. The sequence continues at coordinate 81,293 of PVJI01004378.1, read as the reverse complement.
GAAGACCTGCCGCTATTTCAGAAACAAATCCTGTATGAGTGGATCATCATTAGTATGTAAATTTACCGTATTATTGCTTTCCTGGCACATTTTTTTTCCATATTTGTCCCTTTCACAACTGAAAAGGGAATCATTCAAGTCTCAGTTACTTGTCATTCCTTTTTGACTAGACAAAAAAGCAGAGAAAGAAATGAAGGGAGGCATTTGCTCATGCTAAGAAAGCCTCCTTCAGCAAGCTGCAAAGAGCTGTAATTAGTTCTAAAATACCATCTTATATCCACTGTGCGTATATTTTTCACACAGACAAAAATGAACATTGGAGACCAAAGGGCTTGAAATGTAAAATGATGCAGCTAAACTTGATTTAGAAATAGTTGTAATGCAATTCCCAGGTGCTGGATTGATTTGATAGTCTTATCTTGGGAAGAAACTGAACCCTGCCGGATCACCAATATTTTCTAACTCCTCTCTGATTATTGTTATAAACCGACAGTGATTGATTTTGAGTAATTATCCTGAAAAAAAAAGAATTAGATTATAAAATAATCTTCCTGATTAGAGAGGAGTCTAGTTCATTTTTGTAATTAGTCCTTTTTTTTTTTTTAGAATGATGATTTGACTAACACAATGAATTTCTTATATGCTAAACCACTTGACTTTGTTTTGAAAAGATCAGTTAAAGGCCAAATTTTAGTAACATCCCAATTGTGGGTAAACTTCTGAAAGGAAGCAGCTTATAATGAAAGTAGCCAGGACACCATAATCAGAGGGCCCAAGTACATCTTAGCTTAGCAATTAGTTATCTTTGTGAGCCCAGATGACCTCTCTGGATCTGATTTTCTGCATCTGTAAAATAAAGGAGTTCAAAGAGATGTCCTCCAAGGGCCTTTTCTCTTCTAACATTCTGTTTTTTTTTTTTTTTTTATATTATATAATTTCATCTTATGTAAAACAATGTCCATTTTCTACAAGCAACATTGTAGAGCGATTAAGGGAGAGTATGAAGAAAGACTACCTAATAGGAGAAATAATTGTTTCTTTATGTTCCATTGCTTCTAGGAAGACGCTCTCAAAAGTGGTTCTTCTTCAACTTTAATTGGTATTCAAATCCTCGGGGGCCTGGTTAGCATGTAGACTCGGACTCAGCAGGTTTGGGCAGAGGCCTGAGAACTCGCACAGTCCTGAGTGATGTGCTTGCTACTGGTTCCAGAGCACAGTGTGCGGGGCAAAGCTCTAACTGTAAAACTGAAGAGTACAAAAGGGTCTGGGCAATAGTGAAACAAAACGCAGATTCCAGGGTTAGCTCCAGATGCAGAGATTGGCATGCAGTTACAAACTCTGGATTCTTAACAAACAGCCTGTGTGTTGCTGATGTCGGTGTTCCAGGAATCAAAGCTTAATACATTTTAGAATTACTATCATGGTGTCATGGAAGGGATTTACCTACCAGCCCTCCTTTATTCTGTCACTCAAACCTAGCCAAACCTAGCCACTGAGTTATTTATTACTGCCTTTGTTTTCAAAGTAACCTTGCAAAACCAAGTCTCTGGTTTGCTTGTGCTAGTCTTTTTACCTCCTGCATTATCTGTCGTCTTGTTAGAATGGCGGTTGGGTGTGGAAGGTGTTTATTTGTTTGTCTTTGTTTTGTGAACTTGATTCCAGGGACCTTTCTACTTCTGCAACATGTATTTGTGAAGTCACCGTAAAGGAAGCATGCCGTAGTGGATGGAAGACCCTGCTAGAAGAGAGAACAAGCCCTGATTCTCACAGCTAACTATCCATATGTTGCTTTTTTCATACCTGAAGCTGAGAGATTTGGGGAATTGCCAGTTAAATGAATTACCAAATTACTTGTATAATTATTTATACCTTCTCAACAGCACTGTGGCCTAGTGGGGGTCACTAATGACAAAAAGAATGATGAGAGTTTGGAGAGATATGTGCTATAATTCACAGAATGCTTTAAAGTAGTTACTAAAGTTCCTTAATTCTAAGTAAAATATTTGACCTATTTCATTTGTAAGCATAATGGAAAGTATGAGATTAATGTGTAAAGTGGAAATGGTATACATGTGACTATATATGTGTAGTTCTGTTGGATATAATATTGAAAGCTCATTAAATAAACAGTCATTTTCATTTTGGAGACTGTAACAGACAAGGTCCTCCAGAGAAACAGAACTGATAGTTGGTATACACAGATATAGATATATATGAGGAGTTTTATAATAGGAATTGGCTCATGCAGTTAAAGAAGCTAAAACCTCTGGGCATAGGCAGTCGGCAAGCTAGAGAACCAGGAGAGCCAGTAGTGGAGTTTAATTTGAGTTTGAAAGCCTGAGAACTGTGAGCCAGATGTTGTAAACCTGGTCTGAGTCAGAAAGTCTGAGAAGCAGGAGCTGTTCTGTGCAGGGGCAACAGGAGATGCATGTCCCCCATCAACTGGAGAGCCTTTGAACTCACACCCCCTCCTCCTCTTTGCCCAGTGCAGGCCCTCAGTGGGTTCGCTGATGCCAGCCCACATTGGGGAAGGCCGTCTGCTTTACTCAGTTCAACAATTCAAATGCTAACCTCTTCTGAAAACTCCCTCTCAAACACCCAAAAATTATGTTTTGCCAGCTATCTACACACCCCTAGTTCAATCAAATTGACATGAAATTAACCATTGTAGGGAGAGGGGAAAGCAAGAACATCAAAACTTCACGTAAAAAATATCGAGATAAAGCTGGCCAATTACATTAAACATCTTGAATACTGTCTATCATGTGATACAGTAATTTACCTTCTGTACATCTAGTGTACATGGCAAGGGCCTCCCCTGCCCTTCCCATGTTCATCTACAATGTTTCATTCAACTAATATTTATTGGTTCTTAGTCATGTACCGGAAACTGTTCTAGACTTTAGGGATAAAGTAAGGAACAATAAAACAAAATTACTTTCAATTAAGTCCCAATATCCTAATGAGATATATGAGGTCTATCAGGAAAAATTCCAGCCATTGTTGACACAACAAGAACAGTTTGTGTGACATCGGTGTAACTTAGCAGCCAAGGAGAGTGGACTGGAATGTGCATGTGTGAAAAATGACGACTTCACTGTACTAGTCAGTGGGGTTGGTAGATGCCATTGAGTGAGTATGTGCTCTGGGTTCCATCAGTTTCTCTAGACAGTGAACAGAAAGGACAGATGCCCTTGTGCATGTGGCAAGTTCAAACAACCGCAGAAAGATCAGTGTGGCTGGATCACAGGGAGCAAAACTGGGGGAAAATACTGTGTAGACACTGTATGCAGCATTAGCCATTTTGGCTTTTACTGTGAGTGAAGTGGGGTATAGGAACAGTTCTGAGTGGAGGCATCATGTGCTTTGATTTTCATTTTAAAAGGATCACTGTGGCTCTAGTGTTCAGAAGAGATACTAGGAAGACAGGTGAGAGTCAGAAAGATGCACTAGAATAGGCATGGGCACACTCCTGCACATAGTTTAAATCTGACCAGCTTACTGTTTTAGTAAATAAAGTTTTATTGGAACACAGCCACTCTTCCTCAATTGCACATGGTAAGGCTGCTCACGCATTGTGGCAGGGTCAAGTCATTGCAGTGGGGAACTTATGGCCTATAGCACCTAAAATACTTACTATCTGATCCTTCACAGGCAAGAAGTTTGCATGCTCCTAAGCTGGATTGTTATTGCAATAATTCAAGTGAACAATAATGGTTGCTAGTCTCAGAACAGAAATGGTGAAGATAAAGAGGTACGTTCAGAAACAAAAGGATGAGCTGACAGAGGAGATGTATAAGAGAAAAACAGAAATCATGACTGACTTTTTTTTTTTCCCTGAGCAATGGGAAAGACAGAGTAGCCATTTATTGATTTTAGAAGAACTGTGGGAAGGGCAGGTTTGGAGGTACTGATCATGAGATTAGTCTCTGAGATACCTTAGACATCCCAACTGACACGTCTGCTGGGCAATTGTACATCTAAGTGTAGAGTTCTGCAGAGAGATCTGGGCTGGACATTTTCAGCATAGCAGTGGTATTTAAATTCATGGATGAGATCACAGGGAAGTAATGAGATAGAAGGAAAAAGTTTTAAGATTAGAACTGAGGCTTGGGGATTTTCGGTTTTTGGAGGTCAGGTAGATATTGTAAAACCAGCAAAGTAGAATGAGAAGGAGCAGCTAGTAAAATAGGACAGAAAGCAGAGCACAAGAAATCCTTGATGCCAAGTGAAGAGGGTGTATCAAGGAGACCATCATCAGCCATATTAGGCACTGCTGGTCTTTCAGATAAGATGGAGACAGAGAATTTATTATCAGCTTTGAACAATGTGAAGATAGTGATAACCTTGAGTGAAGTTTTCGTGGCATATGGGGTGAAATCTTGACTGGACTGAATTCAAGAGAAAATGAGAAGGAAGAAAGACAGCTTATAAAAAACTGTCTAAAAGTTTTCTTCTAAAGAAGAGCAGATAAAGATGTTGTATTGAGGAATTTTTTCCCCAATTTTTTAAAGATGGGAGATAGCATAATGCTTTTATGCTTTCAGGATAATTTAGTCGAGGGAAAAATAATATCCAAAAGAAAGAAAGAAAATTTTGTTGTGATGTATTTGAGCAGGCGTCCAAGTGGAAGGGATGTCCTTCACTGAAAGCACAGGCTGTTTGTTCAGACTAACAGAAGGGAAGGTAGGGTGTATAGGCGCAGATACAAATAGGTGAGTAGATACAATTGTAGCTGCTTGCAACATTTTCTTCTGTTCGCTTTTTTCCCCCCTAGAACAGCCTGAGGGTCTAAATGGAGGCGAGGTCTCAGAAGTAGGACAAGACACTAGAGGAACAGAGGGTATGCAAACAGCTATGAGAGGGATTAAGTGAATAGACTTGGGGCACTGGAACTTCTACATCATACCAACTGTTAAGATTCACAACAAAACCTAAACTGTAACAATGACTTCAGATGAAAATAAATATATAACAAGAGGATAATAATAAGATAAACAGTAGTTTAGCACTTTCAGTAAATGGACTATTGAAACCATCAAAATAATTTTCTGATATGTTTAGTAACTTGGAAAAATCCCCTCCAACAATGTTCTAAATTATATTATCATAATTTGCATAGATACTAAGTCTCCAAAGTCACCGTAGCTGGGAAGTGATAGCCAGGTCTATCCACTTTTAACTGGATTACCACACAGGGTAGATTTGCATTTTATTTAAGTACCTGAACTGCGTGGTTAATTGAAAGTCAGCCTTTTTTTAAAAGTAAAAAATATTACAGAGGTAAGTACCCCTCATCTTCTACTTGAATAATTGTTTCAACTGCAATACCAAACTTTTCATATAAACTAACTTCATTTCTTTTTAATATTCTAGGTCATATCACTCAAACTTTTTGTTTCTGTCATTTAGTACCTGAGTCAGACCTTTGTCAACACATTCATTACCAGCTCTTTGTCATTCCTATATTTAAGTGTTTCAATGAAGTATATAAATCACCAGTATCTTTAATATGCTAATTAATTCCTCAAAAATAGTGTATAAAATGATAGAATTACAAGAGTTTCCTTGAGCGATGAGAGAGTCGATGTGTAACTCAATAGAATAAAGTTTAGGTATAGATAAGTAAAAAATTAAAAGCCAAATTTACTGTGCTCTGGTGTAGGTCACTCATCTGTGGTGATATTTTTTAAGCAAAAATAGTTTCAAGTCTTAGCTTTAACCTCAAAAGATATTTCAGTTGTTCTCCAAACATATGACTTCTCTCTGGCCTCTATCAGCTGGTACTTGGATGATTTTCCTTAGTTCCATGACCATAAATAATAATCACCTATATGCTGATGACTCCCAAATCTCGTCTTCCTGCCAAATCTCTCTTCCCCGAGCTTTCGTCACGTGTGCTCACCTGTCTTCCTGGCATCTCTCCTGGGGTAATTCAAACATAATACATTCAAAACAGGTCACTGGATCTTTGTGCATATCTACTATGAGAGTAAAGACTAAAGACCTCTTTTAGCAATCAGATCAGTCATGTTCCAGAAAATGTCAACATCACTCTGGAAGAATGTAGTGACTTTCAAGGAGAGCAGAGGAACTTTGGGAGGGAGTTCAGTCACATCAAGGTAGAATTTAGTCTCCCTGGAATGGAAAGAAGAGGCTTCGTGTTGACCAGCAGCTACTGTTCGCATGCTCTGTAGTCACATACAGAAGATGATTCAGGGTGTCACGCTGGGCTCCTCTTATAAAGTGTGATTTGGGTCACTTCCCCATCCACTTGATTATTTAGAATGGGTCTCCTGTTGAAGTTAGACATTTCTTGGTGAAAAATATTCACAGGGTTTGGATGAGGTGAGGATGACTTGTTCAGTATCTTAGGTCCAGAAGGATAAACTAATTCTTGAAGAAAATGACACTGAATTTGTACTGACTCAGCAAGCCACAAGTGTTAAAAGCAGAAAACTTGAGGATAGTATCTATGTCTCCAAAGGAGATAAGTCTGGCAGGTTTATGAATAATGTTGAAGAGTCATCTAGTTATGGCAACAACAGGATGCCAGATGGAGCCTAAGACCTATTTATGATATTTTAAAGATGCAATGACAGCCCTCTGCCAAAAAAAAACAAAAACAAACAAAAAAAAAAACCACACAGCAGCCATATCATCTGATTTCCTTCCCCAGCCCCAGCTATGTTATTTCTATAAAGGAATCATCAGTTGCTCACACCAAGAGTCACCTTTCATTTCTGTCTTTCTCTCTCAACTATATTTTCTCAGTGAACAAGTCTGCTAGTTCTGCTTTCAAAATGAATGTCTTTTCCAACTACTCTTTCTCCTTGCCATTTCTTAGTCCCATTTCTTCTTATTACTTGTTCCACAAACATCTTTTTGAAGATCATTCAGATCAGAACAGCTTCTATGTAAAGCCTCTCAATGACTTTCTGTGCTACTAGACTAAAATTGAAACTCCTATCCTGATCTATGAGACACTACATGAATTGGCTCCTGTCTGGATTTCTATCCATCATGCTCCCCCTAGATTTTTCTTTAGTTGCTATTCTTTGTCCTTTTTGGAGACATGAAGCTTTTCTAGTCTTAGATCCTTTGTACCCATTCTCACCTCTACCTGGACCACTTTTCCATTGTTCTTATTCTTTAGATCTCAGATGAAATGCCACACACTGCAGAGAAGTTTCCTGGCCATCCTTTCTGGAATAGACTTCCCACTTTGAACTTGTTTTCTCTGTCAAAACATCTGCTTATTTCTCCTACAGAACCTATTAGGTAGAACCTAAAGATTTTTGGGTATCTTGTTTATCAATGTATTTTGTTTCTTATTTGTGTTTCGCCAATTTCTCATAGTGGGTCACTGAAACCCCAATGCCCGCCACATGTCACATTCTTTATAAATACTTTTTGAATGAATGAATGCATGTACTATTTCCACTCCTTGAAGAAGCTGTAGTTCATTTTTATAGTTTATAAACCCATTAGTTTCCACGTGCAGTCAATTGATATTTAGATTACAGGTGATAATTGGCTTCTCAACACTTCATTATTCCCCACTTTTAGGATAAAAGGATTCTGTTTTAAGCAATTTCTAGAGCCCATTAGTATATTAAACTTCTAAATCTTTTTGTTCCTTCTCCCTGAATAATTCCAGTGGATATTTATAGGGAAAGTATTTAGCTGGAGACCCCCAGCTGTTTCTCATTTTCACTCAGGTTCCTACCTCTGGGTAGATGCTTTCCCTGTTTTAACCACCTCTGAACAATTTTAACATCACACAAATCAAAATGTAAATTTAAAGAGCAAAGCGGTTTCTTTATACTCCTTCCACCATTTGCATGGGCTGGGCTTCTGCATAAATTTGTAGAAGTTAGTAAAGATAAAACAAAACAGGACTTTGAAGGGGGGGTAGTTAATCCAAAACACTCATCTCAAGTGACTGTAAGCACAGCATGAATCAGTGCATTTATTAAGACGCTGCATAGCCAGCTGAAATAGATCCTATTTTTATATCACCAACTATGCCTTTGGCAAATAAACATGACCAGAGCCATTCAGTTTTAAATTTAGAGATGCCAGTTCCAAACTTGCTGTGATCTTTTACACAAATTCTGGAATCTCACAGAAAGATGTAATCGGAAATCATATCATCTCGTATTTCAAATTGGGTGTCTTTAAAACTAAATTGTCTTTGGAGATTAATGAATGCATACATAAAGTATCTACTTGGTGATCCTCTGTGTCATGAAGAGCATCAGCAATGTTTCCTTTCATATTCTGTGCTGGAGGGTGGTGGGGCAAGTGGGCAGAGTTAAAGCCCACTGTTGCTGATCAATACAGTGGCATCATACCCCAGCTAATACTTCCCTAGAGTTAGAAGACATGTTCTCATTCACATTTAACCTTCTTTTATCGATCAACAGGCACTAAAGGACCCGTGACTCTGTGGTAGTCAGGGTTCTCCAGAGAAATAGAACCAGTCAGATGAAGAGATGGGTATTAATTTGGATCCATGGGCATACAGATATATGAATATATAGATATGTAGATAGAGAGACATAGACATAAATATAGACATTTTGTACCAAAAGGTTGTAAGGTTGTAGGTTCCATTTCCAGTCAGGGCAGGTACCAGAAGCAACCAATTGATGTTTCTCTCTCCCCCCTCCCCCTTTCTTTCTCTCTCTCCTCCCCCTTCTTTCTTCCCCCTCTCTGCCTTCCTGTCTCTATAAAATCAATAAACATATCCTTGGGTGAAGATTAATAAAAATGCTTTTGGAAGGTTTCGAATAGAAAAGCCCAAGACATCTTTATGGACCCTAACGCCTTTCCCCAGTCTAGTTCCCTCACCTCTGCTCTCTGAACTCTGCAATGTCCCCGCACACACCCCACTGCTCCACACCTTTTGCTGTGCTCCAGGCATCCCCCCCCCCCGCCCCCGCCAAGGGGGATCCTAGCGCTTGCTATTCCTGCTGCCAGTAATGATCTTCCTCATGGCTTTGTCTCTCACCAATCCAATTTTAGTTCCCAAATTTGGGCTTTAAATGAAACCTCCACTAGCCTTAGGCTTCCTTATCAAATGTTTGTTTTTTTTTCCCTCCAAAGTTCTTATTACGTGCTAACACTTTTATTTTGTACTGTCTTATCGTAAAAAAAGAAAATTCATAGCAATGCGTTTGTTTTTGATTGTTGCTATACTCCGAATGCCTGCAAAAGTACCAGGCACTTAGGAGGGGGAGTGAATGTACATCAATTATTCACTGGAGTTCAGTTATGGTTTATTCAGGTTACGGTGACTTAAGTTGTAGTATAATATTGATTAAATTAATTGAATCAAACATCTGAGAAGTTATTGAAATTCATAGTTTTATGCTGAAATTTTCATTGTCCTCTGATTCTCACATCTTTTTTTACATGCACAAGTGGGCAAACTGAAAATCTTAATTTTTCTTAAATCAGTGATAGAGAATAAGGTAAGTAAAGTAATTTAGTAGACCTAGATGTTTGAACTAGCTCTACTAGTAACTTTTACTGCATAACCTAAGGCAAAGTTACTTTAATTCCCATGATCTACTTTCCTTATCTGTAAAGTGAGGGAGGGAATTAGATGATTCCTAAGGTTCATTCTTCCTCTGAAATTTTGAGAGGCGGTTGCTATATAAAAAACCCTTTGAACATATGATTATATAACTTAAAATGTCAGAAAACAGAAAATGCCATCTGCAATTATAGTCTTATCAATGGTAAGTATTACTGGTAAGTGGTATCTATAGGAAGCACACAGATTATTATCTGTCTGTCACCTTATTTTCTAACAATATATCACTAAGTCTCTTTCTGGAGGATAAGAATGCGTAAAATAACTACAAATGACCCATTGATGGGGATGAAAGCATAATTTTTAGTTGACTGTTTTTCACCAGTATATTAGTATATATTAAAATATATATAAAATATGCAATGACAGATGAAATATGTCAGACTTTTAGATTATATTGCAATGCATATTTTTGTCTTTTATTTTTCTAGAAATTAATTGAGTACCATATCACAGATGTTCAAATCTAAGCAAAAACTTTAAATGGTCTCAATGAGTACTTTAAATTGAAGATGAACCTTTTATAGGTCTCATATTTTTCACCTTTAGGATTCAAAATAGACTCCTGAAAATTTTATGTAAAATTTATAGAGAGAGGTCTTCAGATGGTTCTCTTTATCTATTTATGGATCTGAAAACATGGAGCCACAAATTTCTAAATTTCTCCCAGTGCCTGTATTGTGGCAACACAGCAAAAATCAGACGCTGTTTATCACTTTTGAATTTTCACCACCTGAAATACCATTAATTTTAATAATAAAATCCTGTTATAATACCTTACACGGAGTTGACCTATTGAGCTCTCAGAATGTACTATGTAACCAGAAGATGGTATTACTGTTATTTGAAAATGAAATAGAATTTCTCATACTTTAAGAACAGCATGACAGACAAAAATGTATGTATTTCTTATAATTTTTGTGCAAAATAATAAGTACAATATTCATTTTGAGAATAAGTATTTCATTTATGTGTATATGTACATCTTCTTTGAAATTACTGAAAGTAAAAACAAATAAATATCCACAATATTTTACATACTTCTAGCAGGTAGCTGGGAATCATGTTTTGTTTTGTTTTTTACCTTTATTGTTTTATCTGCCTCAATTGTTTTCAATAAAGTCAGAACTCAGATCATTAGCTATTAATATACTAAACCTCATAAATGCTTTTCCGCCTACAAAATAATTGTCTTAGCCTGCATCAATTCATCTTGATTATGAAATGGAAACAAATTCTCAACTGAGTAAAAGATTCAGTGTCTGCCAGACATTTGGGCAGTGGAACATTCTTTTGTTGAGAAAACAAAGAACTAACAATTTCTGGCCTCTTATAGCTTGATGATATTTGTTTCCATCATGTCATTTTACTTAGTGCACAATCCATAAGAGAATGCTTTCCACCGGCTTCAAACGTGGTCTCATGACAGGCCTCGTTCAAAGGAAAGGCTCTCCGCATGCATCACAATTTCTTCCTCGCTGCTGCAGTTTCGTACGCACTTAGGTGATACATCCATCCTCATTAGGAACCAGTCTTCCTTATGGACAGTCTATTCCCACAATCAAGGAAGCCAGTGCTTCTCTTGGTTTTAAAATATCCTCACAACAGTCATTCTCATTGCTTTTCTTTCTATGGTCCCCAATTAACATCATTTAAAAATAATAATATCTCCTATACTTATTTATGCCAATATTATGTAGCAGACCTTGTGTATAGGAGGAAGTATGCAAAGCAAAAGGTAACATTAAGGGAGGGCATAGCCAAGTATTTAAGTAGGTAGAATCCCTAAAGAGCAGCTCTGAAAAAAGTATGTTTAATTATTGCTAGAAGCTTAAAGCATAACTGTTTTATACTTCTAGTCACTTATCATTTAATATTTATAAAGTACATTTCTACATTTCATGAACCTTCCGTATTCTATGATTGTTATTTTTATAATTTCACAAGTCACCCTCAGAGAAAGTCCAGTGCAAGTTGGAAAACTATCTGATGTGGAAAAGGGAATGATGACGCCTGTACCCGAGAGGCGGTGAGATATAATGGGGGACGAACGATTAACTGGAGACAGGGGATACGGGCTGCCTTTTGGTGTCTGTCATTTGCTACATTGGTGACAGAATGAATCCTGTGATTCCTAAATTATTTAGTTTTCATACCCAGTGATGAAAAAAATGGATGTCCTGTTCTACCTTTCATGTATTTGAGAGTTTATTGATAATGGGTGTGAAGGTGCTTTAAAAGATAAAATGTTTTTAAATATTTGAACATCACTTAAGACTGTGTATTCCTGCCTGCATACCAGTTCAGAAGCCACATTCCTTTTCCTTCACACACACACACACACACACACACATGCACACACACACACTCTCGATCACTTCCCCCGTTGTAGGATAAATGGCTACAAATGCCACCACATGGGCCTCCGGGATTCCAGACTCTTTCTTCTTTGAACTCGATTTTCTGTCAGCATCCATGCAATTGTCTCATGCCACTTTTAAAAATCCTCACATGATACTGTCATCAATAAATAACAATAACAAAACTATACCTACTTGGCTGTCAGTTTGAAGATGAACTAATTCCACTATATCTTAGCACAGATATATTTCAAAACAGTTCTTTTTGAAGCTTGTGATACACTAGGCTTAAGCTCAATGCTCATTCACTAAGCAAAATATATATTTTTATTTTTTTTCAGTCAAAACATCGATAGATAGGCCCGTTTCTTCACTGTACTAGCTCCCACTTTCTCGATCATACACTTTAAATGATATCACATCTTGTTTACCAGACTACAGCTAATACTACCACTAATAATACTTATTATTACTGTGTCTTATTTTCTCATCTATAATAATATTCTAACCTAGAATATTTATTTGGACTAAGTTAGTAAATAAAATATAATGTACATATAAAATCCTTGAAGGAAGTTCCTTGTATTTTATGTATATTTGTATATTCTTCATAATATTTAACACAAAAGCCCTTTTCTGCCCATGTATACAATGGTTATCCTTTGACATAGCAAGTGCTAAGTAGCTAATATATTTAAGAGTGTGTTCATAAATATTATATATAAATGTATAGGTATGGTGTTTATCCATATTTTTCGTTTCTTCTTTTTTAGCAAGTAGTATTAAGTACTGATTAGTAGTCAGAAGAACTCTGAGAGGTTGATGTAACTATTCTCACTTCCCAGATAAAGAAACTGGACTCTAAAAAGTTGCAACTTTCTGGGAATTTTTCTGATAGATAGTGCAGAACAGGATTCAAAGTTGAGGGGTTTTTTCCTCATAAGTAAAAGCTGCTTGTATTGCTTGATCTAATTGCGAGACACTACTTTAATCAAAGATGCCATATCGTAATTTAGAGTAGCTGACCACATCCAGTCTCCTTCCCATGCCCAAGCCTGAGGAGAATCTCTTCATCAATGGAAGACACAGGGCATCATTTTCCCGCTTTGGAAACTTGAGCAGAATATGGCCAATTCCATTCTTCACTCAGAGAACATGTGTGACTTCGACCACGTGAAATCTAGTAATCAAATGATTTTGAAACACCCCTCACCCCACTCAAACATTATTAGCTTTAAGTATATAAGTATTCTCCGTCGTGAGTTGAATCAAGAATATGCTCCTTGAGAATCCAAGAATCTCTTCATATAAGTTTAGATGTGCTTTAACAAAATTAGTAGAATTCTATTACCCTATTGTATTGCAACATAAATCTGGCATGAAGGACCACAAATGAATTGAAAATTTTAATGAGCTGATTGGTTGCCCTGGCCCATGATACTCTCGGTAATTTAGGAGTGTATTTCTCAAGATTATCTATATATGATTACATCATTGCATTAACATTTTCTTAGACACATCTGAAATATACTTTATAATGTATCTAAAGTAGAAAGTTCTTGCATTTCTGGCTGTCCAGGTCCTAAAACTTAATAGTTATTCACCTTAATTCTCTAAGTTCAATGTTCTATAAAGTAAATTTACTTTAAATGAAGAACAGTTTTCTATAAACATCCATGTGTAGCATTTTTATTCTCCTGTGAGTCTGACTTCATTGCTCTAAGCAAATATTGCTTGATTTCATTTGTAAAATATTTCTGAAGAAACAGAGATGGCTTTGAACATATTTTCATTTTTTCCCTTTTTCTGAGATTATGATGCCTTTGAACTGTCCTCAGATGAATTTCACCTTGCCTTTCTGTCTATTTCAAAGAGAGGGAGCCTTTGAAGAGCCTTTTTTCTTTTTAAAATAATATATCTAAAGCTTCTCTTACACATAAAATAATTTCCATTTAATACTTTGGGTTTTCACTGAGAATAGGCTATGCTCAGTGGAGACAGAGGAAAATAAACCTATTTGTAACTATTCCTGTTCTCCATGGGGACCCACATCCCGGTCACTTGTCACTCCTGCTGCTCTGCCCACAAAGGGAACACGGCAGAGCACCGGTTTACCATGGATATGGGGATTCCAGGTGCAGAATGTTGGTGCTATTTGCCCTGGATTTTCATGACTCATGGCTTGTAAAGAAAGTACTATGAGAAGAAAATATGGGGGAGGTGAGAAGCCAAGTTCTACTTCACCTCTTCTGTGCCCTTTCTAATATACCTGACCAGAAAGACAGAGAGACAGCTTCCATTCTCACTGTGGTGGTTACCAAAAGCCTTAGTCTGCTTCCTCACTCTTTATTTTTACAAAAGAAACTGATGTAATATAAGAACTATTTTTCATGAGATGCCCTATTTATGCTATAGTTACCATATACTTTCTGGAAGTAGCTTTCTATTTTTCCTGTTTGATAAAAAAGTGAATTCTCGTTCAGTGGCAATTCTACTTTAGGATGCTTAGGTGCCAGAGGACTATACAAACTATGGTTTGATTTTAAAAATTAAAATATGATGGGCTATTGATTTTTATCTTTGGAAAAAAAAGAAATTACAACTTGAATGGGTGTAGATTTTTATAAAAAGAACTCTTGGCACTAAGTTTCAGGAGACCTATTAATTAATTTAAAACTTTTGTTGAACAATGTCAGTAGTTCACAAAAATGCATGGCCATGTAAAGGTAAGAACTTTCAATTGTCCTTCTTTTCAATATTCAAATAATCCCAAACTTACATTCACAGAACTAAGTTCAAAAGGTAGATGCTGCAAATCTGTGGCAATGGCTAAGACAAAAAGACCAGATGGCATTCTAATATTGTGCCCTTGGCAGCAGCTTCATCCTACTCTCATCCATTCTTTTCGCTTCAAAATAAATAAGAACATTCTGATTGCATATCTTCTTACCAAGAGGACTTTCTGTATGTCTCCATTTATCCTGAAAACAGAAATGAGTCTCCAAACATCTTTAATTATTAAAGGTTCTGGATCATTTGTCCCTGATTTACCTTTTTAGTAATTTTGACTTATTTGTAAAAAAAAAAAAAACACCTTTTTATGCTATCACATGATTGTATTTGTTATCACTCATTATTTTCCCTTCATTTCAGCTTTGCTTGTGCCAGAAATATAATGCCTTAGTATGCACTTCTGTGTTATACAAGCACCCTCATCCCAAGTCCTCTGTCAAGGCCCCAGTCTCTCTGGTCAAGTTCAGCCTCCGACAGCCTTTCACGTTCAACTCTCCCTGTTCATTCTTATAATCACTTGTTTTGTCCCATTTCTGATACATTTTCTATTCTTTTTAATATATTTACTCAATTGCACTTTTAATTCCAGGGAAAGGGGCACCAAGGTTTAATATCTCTGAATTCTCCCAGCACTTAAAGTAAAGCCCTCCAGAAAAGATGTGGATCAAATAATGAATCGCTCTCGAATGTCTCTGAAGAAAGAGCTTAATTCCACTGATTATGAATGAAAGACTTCATTAGTTTATAGATTACAATTTACAATATTTGTATGCTATTAAAATCCATTTAGAAATTTAACCTTTTCTAAAAAATAACTGTAGCTTATTTTTATTGGGTTCCTTCTCTCCCTCATTAGTCTGCAACTCCATTCACATTTCATACTATCTTTAACTGTTTTTAAGCCACCTTGCTCCATTTATCCATTAATAGACCTCTAATGGATTCTGATGTTTACTATACAGTGTACAGTTGCCTCAACCTACCCTTTAGTCTACTAAATACCCTTAGCAGCTCTCCTCTCCCCAACTCTTACCATTCTGGCCTAGTTTGTCTTTTCACCTTGACAAAACAATTATTTTTACAACATACATATTTCACTTTAAGATGAAGAAAAAGACAAAATGTTCTTTATACCCTTATTACTTAACATTGTTTCAAGTGACCAGCTAATGTAATTAGCAAACAGAAAGAAAAAGAAGGCAGAAATTAGTGAATCAAAAATAAAATGATCATTATCTGATCCTAATATGACTGTTAACCTGGAAAACCCAAGAAAATCAACTGAATTTTTATGAAAAACAAACAGAATTCTGTAAGGGACACAGAGTAACATATATTGCCTTTGTATATTGAAACAATAAACTATAAAATGTAACAAAAGAAACATGTTTTCTAATAGTAACAGAAAAATGAAACACCTGATGCTAAAAAAAAAAGAATCAAAGCCTAGATGAAGAAAACTTTAGAACACCATAGAGACTCATGAAAAGATATTTTAACAAATGGAAATCATACCATGTTCTTGCAGAGAAAGGCAGAAAACCATGAAGATATCTATTCACCCTTAATTAATCTATTCATTTAATGTGCCCTCAATAGAAATATCAACAGGATAAATTTATAAAACTAAAAGGACTGGTTTAGAAATGGATGTAGAAGAAGAAAGTACACTTCCCAGTGTCACTGAGGTGCCCTTGCTTGTTTTACAGCCTCGCCATCCAAGCCAAATTCATCTTTCTGTGGAACCAGGCACAGCCTCATCTGCTTTGGAAAGCTTTATCTGCTGCTTTCTCCTCTCAACTCATAGAACACTTATTGATTCCTTTACTCTTTGTTCGAAACTTGACTTCTTGCTATTCTTAAGCACAGCTTCTTGTGACTATACATCAATTCCCCACCTAAATGTTGAGTCTATGTACATTGTCTTATGCATTTCTGTATGCCTCTAAGTGCCTATCATGGTATCTGAGTAGGTATTGGTAATTAGGAAAGAGCACTTTTATCCTACGTAATTTTGAATTGTTTCCTCAATTTGTTTAAAGGTCTCACACTGGGCAGAGTTGATCCTAACAAAAATAAGCCATGGGTTTAGATGTTGCCACTCTGTTCCAAGTGTTCTGAAATGTCATGCTATGTAAAATTGGGCCTAAGAAGTTGGGCAGATCATGTGTAAGTCTGCAGCTCAAACAAACCCCACCATTCCATGGAAGTGGGTCCTTATTTCAGTTTTGTCCTGTGATTAGATGCAAAGTAGAGGCTTTTTAAATAAAACCAGCCTTGAGTGGCTCCATGTTGCCTGGTACAGTCTGGTAGTTGGAAGATGAGGAAAGAATATAGATGCTGAATCTAATAAGATGCATAAACTTAGCTGCAACGAAAAGCAATGAAGACCTAAAAATACAGAAAGAGGAGCCTGGAAAGTGTTACTCTAGCCTTGGTGGTGAAGGCAACTCAGTCTCCCATCTGGATTATGAAATGAGAGAGCACAGAGCAAAGATCAGTTAACGTTATCATTCCCTGTTAGTCTTTAGTCGTAAGGAGTCCTGCAAATACCTTTTTGCTTTTGATATTGTTCATTTTTACTTAATCTGGAGGGTGTAGAGTAGTGTAGTTTTATGCTTTAAATGAAAGATATTAAAGAAAATAAAGGTATTAATGAGTGGTGATTTCAGAAACCTGTGCTTTGTGAAATGAGCAGACTTGAACTTGAATTCTGGCTTTGTCACTGCTGATTGGATGACTGTAGGAAGTTTACTTAATGTCCCAAGTCTCATTTTTCCATCTAATGAAGGGAAAAAAGTCTACCATACAATGATAATTAAAGATTAGAATGTATTTGTGAAATGCTGAACAGTTTGCCTAACCTAATGCATATTTAATAAATATTAGTTTAAAAATGCAACCTTTAATATTATAAAGTTCAGAAATATTCTTATTTTGTTTAAAAAAAACTAAACACTGATGGAAAATTCTAAGAGCAGGCCACTTGCTTACTATCTCACTATTTATTTAGAGTATCACCAGAATTAAAATTTGTGGGTTATTACAACTTTTGAATTAAATGCAGCAGAATTTTAGTTTTATTGCTCTATTGTGGCAGTGAAGTGACAAACATTTATTCAGTGTGGTACTTAAAACAAAAACAATCCTAAAAATTTAATCCCTTTCAAAATATTATATGAATCCTATAGGCTCAGAGTATTCTCCCAGCTTCTCAGTTACGGTCCAGACAATCTAATGAATGTAGTGTCTGGGGAAAGTCACAGGTGTTTTCTGCAACCCATGCTGTTTATCTATAAAAAAGGAATAATTAAAGCTGGCTGCCAAATTATGATAGTGATTAATTGGGTGTTTATAAAAGTCTTTAAAAATACAAAATACTATAAGGCCTAAGTGTTTCTTTGTTTGTTAAATTAGTCATTAAATGAGGAGATTTTTTAGGAGTAGATTTAAACTATTGGAATATTATTTCTCAATTTCAGGAGATAATTAAAATATGTGATGCAGTGGCTAGGTGGCTCAGCTGGTTGGAGCATCATCCTGTACACCAGAAAGTCATGAGTTCAATCCCCGGTCAGGGCACATACCTAGGTTACGGGTTGGGGCATGTGCAGGAGGCAACCAATCAATGTCTCTCACATTGATGTTTCTGTCTCTCTCTTTCTCCTCTATTTCTCTGTAAAAACAAATACAGATATCCTTGGGTGAGAATTAAAAAAATATGCAGCATCTTTATTATACAATTCCTTGATAAGAATCATAGCTCATTTAATTAAAGGATTGAGGAGAGGTTAAAATCAAGTTTTCATTGATCGTTAACTATCACATAGCAGAGGTGTTTCTTTATGAAAGTTATTGCAAATGAGGAACGAAGAATCCATGAAAATTTGTGCATTAGCATCCCCTTTATCTTATCAAAGGGTCTTTGAGTGGATGAAAGAACTGGCCATTCTTTCTCCCACTCCTAACCTGTGATACTCTCTTTCCAACACTGTTCTCCTTGGGACACCTTATTAGTTTTCATTTAATACAAAATTCTTAGCAAATTTAATTATTTTCTCCCAGCCCACACAGATGCTCTTGGAGCCAACACAGTGAGGACAGGAGAAATGTCATTTAATGGCATAAGGTCGGTTAAGACAGAAATACCAGTTTCAGTAAATGAGGTGATGGTCATGCTGCCTTGTTCAATGGCCTGTCTCAGGAAGCAGGGACACTAATGAACATTTTAGTAGGCATATTCATTAGCAGTAATTGAAAATAAAACATGTTGGAAGGCTGTAGCATTTGAAAGGTTTAGTATCAGACTCTGGAACATTTTGAGTAAGGAAGATCTTTCTGTTTTATGATGCTACATACCATGAGACTCTGTTACACATAAAATATGCTGAAAAATAACTCTGTATTATGTTCTATAAGAGCAAAAATAGCCAAGTATTTTTAGAACATTGCTGTGGTAGCACAAACCTGAGCAAGGACAGGGCCCAGGAACAGTTCCTCTCCTCTCCATAGAGCTAGTGAGTCCCAATGAGCAGAGCAGAAATCAGAGGAACAAAGAGAACATGTGTGTGCATGTGTGTATCACATATTCATGTAGTGAGAGAGGTTTTTATGAGGTCGTGGCAGACGGTGTTCTCGGGTTCATGAAAAGGCCAAATTACAAGTTGATATAAGGCCTTTTGAGTTTGAATTCAGGTTGACTTGCCTTTGATCTCAAATCCATCATTCAGTTGGTAAAGAACTTGGGTAAATAACACTGAAAATCTCTTATGTAAAATGGAGGTCACAAGAGTACATATTATATAGGTTGGTTAACAGGAAATTTTGTATTTATGTTAAAATGAATAACAGAATCTCTAGCAAGCACAGGGTAAAACCTTAATACATATTGCCTATTATTAGTATATCTCATTGTCAGCACAATAGTTCTAGTAATGACCTTGTAAACCATGGATTTGTATTTGAGCAGTATAGAACAAGGTACTCTTCCTCTCCTCTCTCTGTCCTTTCCACACCTATCTCTAACTGGTTACATCACTGATTTTTATCTTCATTTCAAAGCAAAGCAGCCAATGTGGTAGAACAGAACTTCCAGAAATTGAACTCACCTGCTCATACTAACAGAAAAGTTTTTCAGTAGTGAGTAGGAGGAGGAGGGTTGAGTTACAGAGACCTGTGTAATGTGCAGAAACCTTTTAGTATTCCTGATACTCATTCATTATACTTTGAAACTCTCTAAGCACAGTACTGTCGGAGGAGGCCATGGGCATGTGACTGCCAGTTGCCTGCAAGCTGGACCTGGACAATCAGGCTTGTCACCTCTTTCATTGTCCTTGGAATACACCTCCCACCACCTTCCCCACACTAGGAGCTTTTAAGAACAGAGGTATGGGAGAGTAAGGTGGTGTTGAAACCATCTAGACTGAACACATGACTAAACCCCATTAAGATCTCTATATAAACTTTTAAGATTTTAGTGGGCAGGTGCAGAGATCTACTTGTCTTATATGACCCAAGCCTCATATACAAGTTCCCTTGACTATTGAAACTACCACCTACCAATCAATAGTCCACCTCTTTCTTTAGTCTCTCCTGGCCCACTATGTCTGGGGGCTAGTTGGCAAATCAATAAATACACAATGATGACTTGGGGAGAGTAAGAAATAACCTCAGGCTAAACTTAAGGTCAAGTTTTTAGAAGTATTTTGAAAATTCTTTAAAAACTCTATGGATTTTTTTCTGGCATCTTTCTGTTACTTAGATAATCTTACTAAGCACACATGGAGAACCATTCCAGGAGTACTGACTAAACACAATTCCGGACCACGCTCCATCTGCAGGCAGGATTCCACAGCATCTATAGATGCAAAGTTATGTGTGAATTGCCCTGTGAGAGGCCTGCAGAGGCTGGCCCTGAGCTAGATACCCTCTGCCAAAGAGCTTTTATCTCTTACTGGGTGGCATTCTTGAGCAAGTAACTTAACCTCCCTGCATCTCAGTTTACTCACTCTAAAACAAAGCTAAGAATAATAAATTGTGACCTCACAAGGTTTTGGGATGATGACATGAAATAAAAGGTACAAAGAACTTAGAATTGTGGAATGGTTTGAGGCTCATAACAACAGTTCAGAGGTATAAATTGTTATTATGGTTATGATATTGCCCTGTGGTGAGGGTCTACTCAAGTACTATATTAACAACCATTTAATTGAATAAAGTGACTGCAGATGCTTCCAGATTTCTGGCAATTCAATTTACGGTTTCTCAGCTTTACCATGCATGAAAGCAGTATGCATTCAATAGAAATCATACTTTGAATTTTGACCTTTTTCTAGGCTAATGCTATGGATGTACTCTGTCTCATGATACTGCGTAGTCATGCTATCACGAGGGTAAACAGCCCACACACTACAGTGTGTGCATCGTGGTAGATGATTTTGCCCACTAGGCTAATGTCAGGTGTTCTGAGCACATTAAAGGTAGACTAGGTTAAGCTAAGATGTTCCGTATGTGAGGCAGATTAAGTGCATTTCTGAGTTACAATATTTTCAACTTAGGATAGATTTATCAGGATGTAACCCTTACATAGTTGAAGAACATCTGTATGAACACTTAAAAGTGATTCTCGATTTCCTTATATCAGGTGTGCTATGGATGGAGGGGTAGCCAGAAAGAAACCATTAGTTGTGCAGTTAAGTTTAGAAGAGAAATCAGTACTGTCAAGTAATACGAATACCTTGCATATCTTTGGGGCTTTATAGATTACACGTTTCTGAGTATCATGCTTGGCAAATTGCAGAGAGCTCCATGACTATTGTGTCATTTAGCCTCAGCTACAATAAGCAACTCTGGTTATTATTTTCATTTTTAAAAAATGAGCCCCAACGGTTGTCATTTCACCCTAGTCAAACATGAGTGCCAGTTAGCGTAAGTCTAACAGAACAAACGGAAAGGGTTATAAACCACAGAGTGTGCCGCTCTTTCCTCCTTGTTTTCTCCACCTTCATTCCTGCCTTTCCCCTCCCCCACCTTCCCTTGCTTCTTCCCTTCCCTTCCCCCTTCCCTCCTCTCTCCTTCTCTGTCTACCCCTCTCACTCCCTCACCTCCCTTCTTTTTTACACATTCCTTTTCTTACTCCCTTCCAACATATGGATTAAGCCTGACCCCAAGCCATGCCTCATGTGAGACGCTGCTATGGAGTCAGGAAAAGGAGCCAGGATGCCCCCGTCTTCGGAGTTAATTTGTGTCATAGTCCAAAACAAGTAGGCAAGGAAACAGATCTGTAAACGTAACGACTATAGATTTCGATACTAAAAAGACACAAGTGAGGCAGTTGATAAAAAGGAAGTGAGTTGGAAGTGGGGGCCACTTTAGGCAGGATGGTCAAAACAGACTTCCCTGAGGAGGTGGCAGATGTGAGAGCTGAAGGAAGAGGAGAGTCCATTAGGTGAGGCACCTGGCGAGGGTGTAGGTGTGTTCCGGGCAGACAGACACGAGTGATTTTAGGCCTCAGATGTCTTTCAGGCTGAAGCACCAGAATTGAATCTGTAGTACAGACCCTCCAGGGAGCCAAGCGATGTTGAGTGTTGTGCTTATCAGCCTTACCCTGAATGTCTGCTAGCACTTTATTACCTGATTCGAGAAGGGCTACCAGAAAGTTTCCATTCTGGGGGCACCATGCATTGTGACAAATGGGGCTTCACATGTATTAATTCACCCCATCCTCAAAGGCATCTTTACAGACCCTTTCTTGCAACTACTATGTTTAAGGAGCATTTTAAATTTGTCTTAATGTTTGTTACAGGGAGATGTCAAAATTTTTTTTTTTGCTGATTTTAATTCTAGAGCTCTTTGGAAATCACCAATGAGATTTTAGCTCAGCACCGTCCATGTTGAAATTGAGAATGTTCATTCTGGTCTAGTATAGGAGATACAAATCTTTTTTTAAAGAATGTAATACTGATCTAGAGAGGATTACAAAAAAATCTTATCCCCCAAAGGATGTAGTGTAAATAGAGAAGCACATGGCAAGCTGTCACAGGAAATCTTTTTGGCCTTATTCTCCCCCCAGGAGTGCAGTGAGCAGGCCCTTTCAGTGTATATGTACCAGGTACTAATAAACTGCTAAATGAAACCACCTTTAAAATATCTGTATCTGTCTGTAAATCCTCAGGCTTGTAAATCCAGCGGACATGACATACGGTTGTGCTGTGACTTACACTGAGTGTTTATTTTGCATCTCCGAAGTCAAGCTCTTTAGCATCAGGCACAGAATGCTGTTACATTACCTTTAAGGCTTCCTGCAGCATCTCTGGCATTTCCCACGAGACATCATCATGTACATAGCTTTGAAGGCAGAGTGATGTAATAAAGCGGGATAAAATATGGCTGCAGAACACAGTGATGGCACTGCGACAGGCCTCCTTAGCTTCTCCCATATTGAAAATTCAGCAGGACTATTAAAGTGTAATGGCACAGAACATCTTGTTAAAAAAAAAAAGCCATAGCCCTGTATGGTATTCTTGTTTATGGATGATATTTATTGCTTTTGTATTCTTATTGTGTGCTTTCAAAGTCAATTGAAATGCAAGGGCTAATGAAACTTCCACCATAACACATTTATTCTTCTCTACCCCAAATGAGTCTACAAGATGTAAATGACTTACACATATCAACCACTCAGGTTTTATTGTTTTGGGTTAATTTATTCACTGTAATATTCTTAATGAAAGTAATGACTCTTACACTAGTTTGTATATTCGCATACTACGGTTTTTATTAAATCATGCAGGGGAAGTTCACAATGAAGGCCCTAAAATAAAATTCCATCTTTAGTTAAATATACAAATGTAATCCACTTACCCGGTACCGTATAATTTTCTTTTGTTGTTCTTAATTTCAGTTCATTAAAACTTTAAGGCAACTCAGGTACTAACATATTAGTCATATATTCCTATTATCTTATTTTTAGAAAGTATATTTGTCAGAGTTGTCAACTTTTCTTTATACCTAGTGTTCATTGTACATGTTATTGATTATGAAGACCTGAAGCAATCACTTCAAACTTTTATCTTCAGTGTTTACACTTACATGAACATTTGAACTTCAGGCAAAAGCAAACTTTTTGTAGAATTATGGAAATTACAGAATGGGTTTAAACAAAAGCTTTCAATGTATAATTAGTTCCAAACCATATGCCAAAAAAATAACAACAATCAGTAAGTAGGATTATCGTGTGATATGGTTTGATAAAGTAACCTAAACTATTTCTCTTTATGCTCAATACTTTTCACACACTGTATTTTGCCATGTATAATGCACACCCACAGTTTTGGCCCAAACTTTCAGGAAAAGAAAATCTTTCATTTTAATTTTTTAATTCAAAGTAAACAGTTCAACAAAACCAATTATCTTATTCCAGGGTATTATTTTTCATGCAAATATCGTTATTGCTTTCCAGAGTTGCACTTAATGCATAAGCATAAACAAAAGAATTAAAAATATTTACAGAGATACAGAATTAGTACTACCAATGTATAATGCACATCCTTTTTTCCCCTCAAAAATTTGGGCAAAAAAGTGTGCATTATGTACAGCAAAATATGGGAACCGTGTGTCTGGTACTGGCATGCCATCAGGAGGCTCCCCCAAAATTTTGCTGAAAGAGTGAACAATGTACTAATACTTAAACTCTTGTTGCCATCAATCTCAATCTGTCCAAAAGCTGGTCCTGTTATTCCCACTTTCTTTCCTAATTATTTATAAGAAATTACTTCTCTAGCAGGAACTTAGTCTTATCTACTTCCAATCAGTCCCTATGCTGCAGTCTATTTATCTTCCTAAGCTTTAACTCTGATCATGTAGCTTCACTGCTTCAAAATTCTAAAGGCTCCTTAAAATCCAAATTCCCTAGCCTAGCATGTAAATCTCGTGCCAATGTACCTCTTTAGATCTTCTCCACTCCTTGTCCTCGTTTACCTGAGGCCCCTACGAGTCTCAGTATCCTCAGCATTCATGACCTGTAATCTTTGTCCCAATTTAGATTGCCTTCTTGACCCTTGAACTCCTGCAGCAGAGACTCCCTTCAAAGATATTTGTTTTTCACAACACTGGCCCCTTCTGCCCGACAATAATCTGTCTGAATTTCTTTTAGATCTCTTACAGCATTAGCAACAAACTGCAAATAATCTCCATACTTTAAAATATTTGCCTTCTACATTAAATCCCCTGAAGGTAAATTTCTTGTTTTTTTTTTTATATTCTTTTATGATGCCTCATACAAAGCCATGTACATGTTCCGTGTTCAACAAACATTTGTTGAATTAAATTGAATCAACCATAAAATACTTCACACTTTTCAAAACTTCAATTGTCCATCTAATGTCTGCCAAGTAACCCCTAGCTCATTTAATCTCCACTCAAAGCCTTATTTTCTAACGTACAAGTTATTCTAATTGTTCCTTCATAAAGCAGAAGCATAAAGGCGGTGGGAAGATGAAGGAGAGAAACGGAAGACAGGTGCTCTGAAGGCACCTAATAAAGTGAAGTTTTAAATGTGATCTGAAGAAAGAAAAATCTGAGAGCTGCAGGTCTCAGAGGGTTTGTGCATGCTTCCAGAGGTAGAAAGAGGCTTTATCCATTATATGAAAAGCATTTATCACATGGTCAGCCTTTCCATTTTAAAGAAAATATGTTTTCGGAGTTTACAAAGGCACTTTCTTCCTGGGACTGATTTTCCATCCATGTGGCAGCAATTTAAGTTCATCTCTGAGTGACAGCTCATGTTACATCAATGCAAGCCAATGAATGGTGGCTTCCTAAGAAACAGCCAAGAAACCCTTCAAGGTATCAAAGAGCTTTTGGTGAATAATCTGTTTTTGATTTAGAACGCTGTACGAAAAGGGCTTTTTAAGAGATGTCACGAGTTTCACTGTCCTTTTCCTGTTCTATCCCCTAATTCAGCCTGGGGTATTTATAGCACAGTGATGGTTGCATTCTTTGTGCTCAAGGCAGAAGAGTTTCATTTCTTTGTAAAATTAATCATTCATTCATAAGATAGAAAGGAATGTTTTTGTCAAGACTTCACATTTTGATCTGCGACTTAGTTTGACATCAACGCTTTTTTGTTTTTATTTCCTAGGTGACAACACTAAGAATTGATGGAAATCTTTTATTTTTATTTTTCTTCTTGGCCAACTCAATGCACCCAAGAGAATCTGGGAGAACTGCCTGTTACAGAAATGCAGGTAGGCAGCTATCTTTAAATATGATGTTATACCCCTCATTTTAGTGTTCAGAAGTGTTTAATTAACCACGTGTTCTTGAAAGTTTTTTCTTATATTCTGACTTTTCCAAAAAACAGTGACAGTTCATTCTTTATATATGTAAGTCCTGTGGTAAGTAGCTTACATACACTGCTGAAAAATATATATTGGTATTTTGATTTTACAGATGACAATAACTTAACGTTTAGGTTAAGTGAGTTGCCTAATGTAACATGGACAGAACCAAAATTGGTATCAAGGTATATCTGACTATGAAATCCGTGCTTTTAAGTACTCCATTCCGCTGACTCCCAGTACGCTTTCAAGTATTTAAACCAGGATGATGTAAACAACTTTCTCTTCTCATTCTTTCAATTTTGCCCATGGGAACGTTGCCTGTTATTTGTTTATAGTATATGGCAGTACTTGTCTTTGAGAAGAGTAATGCCAACTGTTAACTATCTTTTGGGTTCTCACTTGATGATGCTGATAGTTAATTGGACTGACAACATCCATTACAACCACACAGGTTTCACCACGGTAAGGCGTTAGTCTCTTGGTTCATTTGGATTTTATTTTCCTCAAGACTCCTTTTTAATTTTAAATGCATGATTCCAGGGTTGGTTTTTATTTTCAATGCTTTGTTTGGCCCAGATGCCCATTTTGGAAGCAGACTAAGATTGTTCATTTTTAATGAAGTGCTCTGTGATGTAAAAACTGGAAGCTAGATGGAGATTTTGCATGATGGCAAGTCTGTTGTTTTCAAAACACTTGAATTTGGCATTATCCCATTTTCTTTTTCTTGGTTAATTAGTGTCACTATCTTATTCATACTACTATCTAGATACTTAAAAGAGGGTTTTTCTAATTCAGCTTCCTGCTCTTATTATTTTTAGGGGAATCTCTCTGTAAATCTGGAAATGTAATTAAAGTCATGTTAAGGAATATGCTTTTTTAAAATCAGAGTTGATTTATGTGTTACATAATGTGGGCCATCAGTGGCTACTAAGACATAACCTTAGTCTGCATGCTACGATAGTAGAGAGAAATTTACAGGACTATTATGTGAATTGAATATGAAGAGGGTTAAAAAAATTCCAAAAATTGGTTACGGAAATTTGGAGAAAAATAAAATCTATTTTGCCTAAGGGATGACAAGAGAATTTCTTGGAATAAGTAGCATGTTGTTCGTTTTCTGTTTTCATTTCCTTATGAGACTAGTTAACCTAAATTCTATACTTTAATATTTTTTTAAAATTTATTTTATTTTTAGAGAGGGGAAGGGAGGGAGAAAGAGAGAGAGAAACATCAATGTGTGGTTGCCTCTCACGTGGCTCCCACTGGGGACCAGGCCTGCAACCCAGGCATGTGCCCTGACTGGGAATCGAACTTATGACCCTTTGGTTCCCAGCCCGCATGCAGCCCACTGAGCTACACCAGCCAGGGCTAAATTCTATACTTTAGAATAGAACAGATAGCATTTTGACAAGTGGATGGAAGTATCAAGGTGAAAAGTATATATTCTATACATTTTAAATACAAAACATGCATTTTTCCCTTGAAAAATAAAACACATGAGCTTTGCTACTGACTTTTCTCATATCATGATAGTCAAAGAAGAAAGAGAGCAAGGGACGTAAGGATGAAAGAAGGGAAGGATGAAGAGAACGTTCATTGGAGGAAGGAAGCAAAGCCAAATATTTCAGATAAAGTTCTTAATCACAACTAAAAGCTGAAGTAAGTAGCTGAAGTATAGGAATATCTATGGTTTCACACAATTTCTCAAAGTTTTCTCCTCTACTTTAGTTGGTATCTACATATAAAATTCAAATTTATATTTGCAGGCATTTCCAACTTGATAATTCTTTTAAGTATGTGAATCTGGTTCTCCCCTTCAGTAATAAGGCAGAGAGAGTTGGAGAATTTTCTTTCTAAGAAGTTCTTGGTCATTTAACTCTGAATGTACTCCATTCCAGAGAACAATCCAATCCCTATTTCAGACAATATTAGCTTGCTCCCAGGTGTCTAACAATTTTCTAAGGAGCTATTTTATCCTGTCAGAGCACTGTGTTGTACAAGTGATAGTTAGCTTATAAATGACAAGTAGTAATGTTACAGCATTTTCAGTGCTATTCGGATTATAAAGTCAGACATCATAGAGCTTGTCTGCTGCTGAAATAGTAAAATAAATATTTTTATTCAAATGTGTTAAGTGGTTGGGGAGTCATAAATTGAAATAAAATGGAAAAGGAGCACTTACTTAGAGATAAATTTGACAGGGGAATCTCAGAGCTACTTCCTACATAATCGTAGTATGGGAATGAGGGATCCTGTGATGGAATTTACAGCAACGGTTTGCCATAGAATGACTGTAATAAAGAAAGTATGGAGGCTGAACATTTTATCAATTATTGAAAGATACTTGATGTTGCTTGGGCTGCCTGGATATAACTCAGCCTCTTCAATTACAAATGTGACCCAACCGAATCCCAGAGACCTGAAACTGTGAGGAGCTGTTCCCTTTTCGTGTGCTGATCCACAGAGTAAATGTGCAAGATGAGGTACAAATTTACTCTGATGTGTGTGGGGAGTTGTAGTTGTCACTATTTTCACTTGTAAATGTAGTGAAGAAACAGGAAATAAAGAGGAAAGGGCCAAAGTGTGAAATGAACTGTAGACAGTCTTGCGGATTTCCTTTGAATAGAGAATGTTTTTGTTTCTGAAATCAGAAGCAGGGTTGGGATCTGTAACATCCTTCTGAATGGGAAACAGTACATGATATGTGGCGATCATTCAAAGAATGTGTAATTATTAATAATATGACAATAATTTAATATTATTGGTAGTTTCTGGATTATTGCTCTTGTGGATCAGAAATAATAAAAATGCAATCTTCTTGACCATTTATTTTGTCCCATAAGCAGAGAGTGAAAAAAAAATACAGGTAGATGCTAATATGACAAGTATTTAGGATAATTTCTTGTTTTGCTAAAAGTGAAAATACAGTACTTATTTTGCAACTTTTATTGAAAGTTTCCAATAAAATGCAAACCTTCAAACCTATCAAAATTCTATTAGTAAGACTTTAGCATTATTAATTCATGGAAGTATTGGTTCATAAAATCCTAAAAAGTAGGATTTCTAATCTTTTGAGAAACCTACAAGTCTCC
This sequence comes from Micronycteris hirsuta, assembly GCA_004026765.1. Lineage (NCBI taxonomy): Eukaryota > Metazoa > Chordata > Mammalia > Chiroptera > Phyllostomidae > Micronycteris > Micronycteris hirsuta. Next base: position 52,102 of record PVJI01004378.1, on the reverse strand, counting down.
AAAGGCCTTTAGACCTCCCAATAAAAATGTTTAATTTTAATCAATCAGTATCTATTTATTTTAACCCTCACCTGTAGATATATTTATTGACTGTAGAGAGAGAGTAAAGGACAGCGACAGAGAGAGAAACATCAATGTAAGAGAGAAACATCAGTCAGTTGCCTCCCATCGCACCCTGGCTGGGGATCAAACCCACAACCTAAGTGTATGTCCTGACCCAGAATCAAATCTGCAAACTTTTGGTATATGGGATGATGCTCCAGCCAACTGAGTAACCTGGCCAGGGCTAATCAATCAACAGTTAATGGATAAAATAATTATTTTAAAATTTCAAAAAAATATTTATTTTCAATGGGCTTAAAACCTTATAAAACTTAAGTGATTATTACAAATCAATAGTCTTAAATCAAATGTTGACACACATATCCACTTGATGTGACATCATAGAATATTGAGTCTTAACTCCTTTAGGTGTAAAGAGAAAGAAGTTTCCAGATAAACAAGGGGAAGACACCTGATACATGTTAACTTGTCCTTTCAAGTAGTACCTGTTTGTTCCTTTCTGTGACAGTCCTAAACTATGAGGTCTGTCTGGAAAAAGTCCAGCCATTGTTAATATAATGAGAATGGTTTGCATGACATTGATGTAACCTGGCAGCCAATGAGAGTGGACTGGAATGTGCATGTGAACAATGTACTCATCAGTGGGGAGGTAGGTACCATTGAGTGTTAGCGTGTATACTGTGTGGACAACATATTCAAAATGATTGAGCAAGTAGAGGATTGAATCTGCATTAAATTGTGTGTTAAGCTTGAACATTCCTCCATGGAAACCATTCAGATGAGTCAGAAGGCCATAGCTATTGGCAGCTGGTAACTGGCAGGTTCATCATGACAAGGTGCCCATTCATGCATTACCTCTTGTGTAGTCTTTTTGTGACACATCAAATCACCCAAGTGACTCAGCCCCCCTACAGCCCAGATTTGATGTCCATGACTCCTGGCTTTTCCCAAAACTAAAATCACCTTTGAAAAGGAAGAGATTTCAGACCATTGGTGAGATTTAGGAAGATTTGACAGGGCATGTGATGGTGATTGGAAGAACTGTGTGAGGTCCCAAGGTGCTTACCTTGAAGGGGAGTGAGGCATCATTGTCCTGTGTACAATGTGTCTTGTAACTTGTATCTTCAATAAATGTTTCTATTTTGCATAGCACGTAGCTTAATACTTTCTGGACAGGCTTCATTAGTTTTCAGATTCACTATGTACAGTAAACTTCCTTACAATTATGCTCCAGTTATACTGATTATTAACCATTCCCGCAAAACAGTAGCACTTTCAAACTTCATGATGTTCCTTTATTCTTGGCATTTTATGAAACTTTTTCAGCCTTAAACTCTTTCAGCCTGATGCTAGGTACAGACTTTCACTGGTCCGCTATTAATTCCATCACAGTTGCCATAGCAATTGGTTCAGAGATAAGCACATGATTTGAGATGATTTACTCAGAAGGAAGCCTGGTTCTTTTGGTCAGAAAGTTAAGAAAGAGATAAGCTTTTTCCTCCGTTGGATGTGAGTAAGGAATAATAAATTTTAGGTTATTGCAGAAATCTTGCCTTTAGTATTGAAGGCATTTCTAAAGTCAGTTAGAAGCCTTGTTTTTTAGCATGCACCAAATAGTTTAAATTGGTATAAGGAGATTTTTAATTTGATGTAGTCCCATTTATTTTTATATATTTTGAATTATGAATATTTATTTAATAGCATATTAAAACAATAGAAATTAACAAACTGTAGCATGAATGCTGTCTCTCAAACACCATATTGTACAAAAGCAAATAAATGCAGAAGTGTATACAAAGTATGACCCACTAATATGAAGACTGAAATCAAGCAAAAGTAATCCTAGCTGTTAAACATCAGGATTGTGGTTACTTTTGGTGGAGGAAGGAAAGAAGTAGTGATTGATAGGATTTCTGACAATGTAAATGATGTTCTTTTTCTTAAATTGATGGTGTTTGCATGAGCAGATTTACTTTGTGATAATTCAGTGAGCTATATGCTTAAATTTTGTGATTTTTTGTATGAGTTAAATTCCAATTAAGAATATTTTTAAAAGAAATCTATGTACTTACATGGGAAGATGTCTAAAACATATTGCTACGTAAAAAGTGAAAGATGAATAAGACTCTCTATTATTTTATTTTTTTTATCATTTTGTTGTTGTTGTTTGAACACATTTGTTTCCACTTTCCCACTGCCACTTTCCCCTGCCCCACCTACCCCCACCTCCCACCATCCATCCTTCCCCCTTTGGCTTTGTCCATGGGTCCTTTATACATGTTCCTCATATTTTCTTTTATTTTCCTTGACCTAGGAGATACATTAGCAAAAATATTGCTACTTGAGATACCTGAAATCTTACTGCCTATGTTTTCCTCTAGTATTTTTATGATTTTATGACTTACATTTGGCTATATTATCCATTTTGAGTTTGTTCTGGTGTATGATGTAAGATGGTGGTCAGGTTTCGTTTTTTGCATTGTAGTAGTCCAGTTATCACAAGACCATTTTCAAAGAGACTGTCTTTACTCCATTGTATGCTCTTGCCTCCTTTGTCAAACATTAATTGACCATAGGAAATGGGTGTATTTCTGGGTTCTCTATCTGTTCCATAGATCTATGTGTCTGTTCTTATGCCAGTACTAGACTGTTTTGCTTACCAGTTTTGCTAAAAGTGAAAATACAGTATATATATTTTCAACTTACCAGGGGAATATCAGAAAGATCAGGGAGATTAGGGGTTGACAGGGGATGGAGTATGATAATATGATGGTGGATAAATGTCACTGTACATTTCTTAAAACTGAAAGAATGTACAACACCAAGAGTGAAGCCTAATGTAAATTATGGGCTGTGATGATTGTGATGAATCAGTGTAGGGTCATTGATTGTAGCAAAAGTACCCCTCTGGTATGGGATGTTGGTAGTGAGGGAGGTTGTATGCATGCAGGGCTGAGGGGTATATGTGGGAGCTCTCTGTGCTTTCTGATAAATTATATTGTGAACCTAAAACTTCTCTAAGACATGAAGTATATTAATTAAACAATAAGCAACAAATATATATTATATATAAGTATGTAATATTATATATAAATATAATTGTCAATGCTTGAGCATGACTCATTTCTTCTCTAATGAGTTTTATTGAATTTCATTTGGAAGATTACTTTTTTAATCCTCAACCAAGGGCTTTGTTTTTTCATTGCTTTTAGAGAAAGAGGAAGGGAAAGGGAGAAACATTGATGCTAGAGACAAGCATCGATTGGTTGCCTTCTGTACACGCCCAAACCGGGAATCAAACCTGCCACCTTTTGGTTACAGGACAAGGCTCCAACCAACTGAGCCACACTAACCAGGGCTAATTTCATTCAAGATGAAAAAACAAAAAACAAAAACAATCCGTGTTCTCAAAACAGTTTCAAATGATTAATTCATGTAATTGCATAAAGCTGAATCTTACTGATTTTCATTTTGCACGGGCCTGTATTTCTCAGCTATTTCAAAAACACAAGATTCTCAATGTATATTTGCGCACCACTAGCTCTTACCCCCAACCTGATTCTTGATTAAGAAAGGCCCTCCATTTTGAATGAGCGAGTGAGCGAGGGTCACACTAAGTATAATCAGCCAGTCGGTATGTAAAGGGAGGTGCAGTGTGGGCCATGCTTATGAACATGACATGCTGCTCTAGATGTAGAGATTTTGAGTCAGTATCTTCATAGGGGCTATCTAATGTGTCCTCCTGGATGATGTAAAAGAGCAAGGTTGTACTTTCTTTGGTATTTGGGGAAATGAATGGACAGTGAGACGAGGAAAAAATTGTGATATCAGAGGATCTAATCCTCCTCCAAACCTCCTCTGCTGTAAATATACTTTACTATAGGATCCTGTTCACATTGGTGGAATATGGACTTAACAACTGCCCGAGGTATGCCTACAGAGCTGTAGACTTTTCGCTGTTTTATTCCTATTCTTTCAGAAAACATGAAATAGTTATAATTTTTAAAAAATCAACACAGCAAGGGTTCTTAAGAATCATCCTTCTACTCCCACTCCCAGGCTTCTCAAATCACTGAAAATTATTTTAGAACTTTGTTACCCAGTTTTAAATTACCGGTCATGTCATTTTAGCACAATAGCAGTAAACAGTAGTTATATAGCCTCCCTGGGATTAACAAGATCAGAATTTAAGAAAAAAAAATCTGGCTGCAAAGGCCTTGGTGTTTTCCTGAGTGAAGGGAAAAAAAGCTTTAAAATGAAGCCAAATGAAGGCATTGAAAGTTGAAAATAAACAATTACTAACCTTGTATTTTTGCTTTCTCTTATAATTTTATTTTCAACTAATAAAAAACAATCTATTTGTACCTGCTATTGCCTTAGGAGTTAAAGGAAGATAATGCAAATATTTTACTAAATGTTTTCAAATTATAAGCTGTTGTTTCCAAAGAAAGTCAAACCTCATGTATATTATCACATTATTGTTCTCAGGGGACTGCAGTCACCATAGTGATTGTAATTACACGGCATCATTAACTTTATACATTCTACCTGATATGGGGGTTCACATTAAGAAAATTTGCATATGCAGGAAATGAATGTCGTTTGCAGGGAGCTAATGTCATTAAACATTTAGGCAGTCCCTGCCCAGCAAAGGGGTTTCCGTGGGGACATACTTTTTCGCATGCCCTTTATAGTCATTGTGGGCACAGGCCTCTATTTCCAAGCCCCGGAAAGGAAAACATTTTTTAGAGAAAAAATATTAGAAAGCAACAGCTATTTTAACATATCCAACATATGACTGAAATTTCAAATTTCTGACACCAAGATTATTAGAATCCACAATCAAGGATAATGTTGCTCTGAAAAATGCAAACACTTTTAATACTCTGGACTCCAATGCAGTGTGTGTGTGCACCTGTACGCCCAGATTATAGCTCAAAGGGACCTATGTTTTTAAATGCTTATTGTTATATGTTGGTAGTTTTCCATTTTTATTGAACAATTTAATCTATTCACCATTAAATTTAAAAAAATCTAATATAATTTCAGGTGAAGAAATCATGATAATAAAATAATAGACAAGAGAGAAAAACAGAAAGGAAGTGACTTTCTCGAATAATAAATTCAGGCTTAAGATTTCTATAATGAATATATTTCAAACATTTTGAAGGGCAGGATAATAAAAAGGAGCTTCATATACTTTTTTGGGGAGGGAGGTAGAGTTCCTGACCTTCTTGTAACATCAGAGTTCTGTTAGTGTATGAGGAAATCTGCCAGAGGGAGCAAGTGACGAATGGGCACTCATGCCCCATGCCCTTGCCCTAGCTCCCTGAAAGAAAGGCCCAGAAGTTCTTGTTGATGTTCATCAGGGATATTGACCTACAATTTTCTTTCTTTGTAGTGTCTTTATCTGGTTTTGGAATTAGAATAATGTTGGTTTTGTCAAATGAGCTTGGGAGTCTTCTTTTGAATTTTGTAGAATATTTTGAGAAGGATAAGTGTTAGTTTTTCTCTGAATGTTTGGTAAAATTTACCTGTAAAGCCATCTATCTGGTCCAGGATTTTTGTTTGTTGGGAGGTTTTGATTACTGATTCAATTTCGTTTGTTGTAATCAGTCTACTTAGATTTTCTGATTCTTCCTGATTCAGTTTGGGAAGACTGTATGTTTCTAGGAATTTATCCGTTTCATCTAGATTGTCCAGTTTATTGGCCCCTAGTAGTTTGTAATATTTTCTTACAATGCTTTGCATTTCTTTGGTGTCAGTTGTTACTTCTCCTCTTTCATTTATTATTTTATTTATTTTTGGTCCTCTATTTTTTTCTTGACAAGTCTGGTTAAAGGTTTCTGAATCTTATTTATCTTTTCAAAGAACCAGTGCTTGGTTTCATTGATCTTTTGTATATTTCAGACTCTATTTTGTTTATTTCTGCTCTGATCTTTATTATTTCCTTCCTTGTATTTACTTTGGGCTTTGTTTCTTGTTATTTTTCTAGTTCCCTCAAGTGTTAAGTTAGATTGTTTATTTGCTATTTTCCTTGTTTCTTGAGGTAGGCCTGTAATGCTGTGAATTTCCCTCTTCTGACTGTGCCCCCTGTGTCCTGTAAATTTGGGGTTGTTTTGTCCTGATTTTCATTGTTAACCTGTTCATTGTGTATTCACGTTATGTAGCCTCCATGTCTTTGTGTGTTTTTATTTCTTGTGATTGACTCCTAGTTTTATACCATTATGGTCAGAGAAGATGTCTAATGGGACTTAGCCTTCTTAAATTTACTGACACTTGTTTTGTGTCCTAACATGCTGTCTCTCCTAGAAAATGTCCCATGTGCCCTTGAAAAGAGTGTATATTCTGTTGCTTTGGGATGAGATACTCTGAAGGTATCACTTAAATCCATCTGATCCACTGTATCATTTTAAGCTGCTGTTTCCTTGTTGATTTTCTGTCTGGAAGATCTAGGCATTGATGTCAATAGGGTGTGAAAATCCTCTACTATGACTGTATTTCTGTTGATCTCTCCCTTTATGTCCACCAAGATGGGCTTTATATATTTAGGTGCTCCTACCCTGAGTGCATAAATGTTTACAAGGGTTATATCCTCTTGTTTTGTTCCATTTATCATTATGTAGTGTTCTTCTCTGTCTCTTCCTATGGTCTTTGTTTTAAAGTGTATTTTATCAGATATAAGTATTGCTACCCTAGCTTTCTTTCTTTGTTGTATTTGCATTTGTATGAAATATCTTTTTTCATTCTTTTACTTTTAGTTGGTGTATATGTTTTATTCATTCTGAGGTGGGTTCCTTGTAGACAGCATATGTATGGGTCTTGTTTTCTTATACATTCAGCTAGCCTATTTTTGTTTTTTGTTTTTTTGTTTTCCTTTCTTAAAGGAGAACCTTTAACATTTCTTGTAATACTAGTTTGGTTGTAACAAACTCCTCTAGCTTTTTCTTGTCTAGGAAGCTCTTTATTTCTCCTTCAATTTAAAATAATAGCCTTGCTTGGTAAAGAAGTAATGATTGTGTGTCCTTATTTTTCATCACTTTGAATATTTCATACCAATCTCTTAGGGCTTTAAATATTTCTGTTGAGAAACTAGCTGACAATTGCATGGGAGCTATCTTGTAGGTAACTATCTATCTCTTGCTACCTTTAAAATTATCTCATTATCTTTAACCTTTGCCATTTTAGTCACCACGTGTCTCCTTGTAGGCATCTTTCAGTTAATCTTGTTTGGGATTCTGCACTTCCTGGAATTGTGTTTTCTTTCTTTACCAGGTTAGGGAAGTTTTTCATCATTATTTCTGTAAATAGGTTCTTGATCACTTGCTTTTTCTCTTTCTCCTCCTGGTATCCCAATCATGTGGATGTTATTATGCTTCAAGTTGTCCCAAAGGTCCCTTGAACTATTCTAATTAACTTTTTTTTTTCTTTTTGCTGGCTCTGGTTGGGTGTTTTCTGCTGCCTTATCTTCTAAATCACATATTTTATCCTCTGCTTCATCCAACCTACTGTTTATTCCTTCTAGTGTGGCATTATGTAGTGGTGTTTTGTGGGACTTGGTGGCACAGTCCACTTGATCATCTTAACTGGATGCTCTAGAAATAACCCTTGTGCGTGTTATGTGGGCCCTCCTGTTGTAGCTGAGTCTTGATTGCTATTGGCTGACTACGATGATCGATTCCGATCATAGTGTATAAGGTGCTGCGCAGGTTAAGACCACAGAAGGCAGATTTGGGCTCAGCAGGGCCTGGTGTCTGCTGAGATCTCCCTTTGGACACGCTGCTTGTGAAGTTCATTGAATCCTTCTTTGGTGTTGTCTGAAGCTAGCTACTGGGTGTTTTGGGTCTGGAGCCTCTTGGGAGGGACACTGGTGAAGACCAATATCAGACACTGCATGTGACTGATTCTGGGCAACCTGTTTGGAGCTACAAAGCCATTCATAATCTGTGGCTGCTTCTGCTGGGCCTGGGTGTGCACAGAAAGGACCAAGATGTGCACCGAAGCCAGCCTTTCACACACCAGGCCCAGGGTCAGGTCAGTAAGAGTCCCAAGGCCCGTCGTTGCCTGCCAGCTGCCTATTGGGCTCAGTCACTGGATAAAAATCACATGATTATAACAAAATATGTATAAAAAGCAATAGGATAAAATCCAGCAAATATTTATGATAAAAACTCTCAGCTAGTAGGAATAAAGGGAATATAACTTCACATAATAAATGCCATATATGACAACACACATCTAACATCACACTCAATGGGCAAAAACTAAAAATGTTTCCCTTAATATTGAGAACAAGACAGGGATGTCTTCTTTTACCTATCTTATTCAATGTGGTACTAGAAGTCTTAGCCACAGCATTCAGAAAAGAGGAAGAAATAAAAGGCCTCCATTTTGGAAAGAAAGAAGTAAAATTGTCATTATTTGCAGATGACATGATATTTTATAGAGAGAATCTTAAAGATTCCACAAAAAAACTACTAGACCTAATAAATGAATTAAATAAAGTAGCAGCATACAATATAAATATCCAGAAATCTGTTGCATTTTTATAAACCAATAATGAACTGTCAGAATTGTAAACTAAGAAAATGATCCCATTTATAGTTGTAACAAAAAATATCTAGGAATAAACTTAACCAAAGATATAAAAGACCTGTATTTGGAAAGTCATAAGACACTGAAAAGAGAAATTGAAGAAGATACAAATAAGTGGAAACATATACTGTGTTCATGGATAGGAAGAGTTAACATCATTAAAATGTCCATACTGCCCAAGTCAATCAATACATCCAAAGAAATTCATATCAAGATACCAATGGTGGATTTCACAGAACTAGTACAAATGTTCCAAAAATGTGTGTGGAACCACAATAGACCCCAAATAGCGACAGCAATCTTGAGAAAGAACAAAGGTGGAGGAATCATACTACCAGATAGCAAACAATATGACAAGTCATAGTAATCAAATCAGCATGGTACTGGCATAAAAATAGTCACATAGGTCAATGGAACAGAATAGAGAGCCCAGAAATAAATCCGCACCTTCATGGTCAATATTTAATAGGGAAATCAAGCACATACAATGAACTAAAGAGAGTTTATTCAATAAATGGTGATGAAAAAATTGGATAGATCAGTGCAAAAAAGAAAAATGAAACTAGACTACTCTCTTAAGCCACACACAAGAATAAACTCAAAATGGATTAAAGACTTAAATGTTAGATATGAAACCATAAAAATTCTAGAAGAAAACATAGGCAGTAAAATCTCAGACATTTCTCATGGTATTAATAACATTTTTTTCTGATATATCTCCTCAGGAAAGGGAAATGGAAGAAAAAATAAACAAATGGGAGTACATCAAATTAAAAAGTTTTTGCACAGCAAATGAAACCATCAACAAAATGAAAAGACAACCCACTGAATGGGAGAATATATTTGCCAATGATACCTCTGATAAGGGGTTAATATCCAAAATTTATAAAGAACTTACAAAACTCAATACCAAAAAGCAAATAACCTAATTAAAAAATGGTCAAAGGACCTCAATAGACACTTTTCAAAAGAGGACATACAGATGGACAATAGACATATGAAAAGATACTCAATGAATCATCAAAGAAATGCATATTAAAACCTCATACCTGTCGAAATGGATATCATCAATAAATCAACAAACGGCACGTATTGGTGAGGATGTGGAGAAAGGGGAACCCTCGTGCACTAATGATGGGAATGCACACTGGTGCAGCCACTGTGGAAAGCAGTATGGAAATACCTCAAAAATTAAAAATTGAGGTGATGTATTATAGAATTATACACCTGAAACCCATATAATTTTATTAACCAATGTCACCCCAGTAAATTCCATAAAAATTAAAAAACTGTGAGCAAAAAACAAACACACAATAGTAAAGCACTCATGTCCACAGGGAAATGCGGTGACATTTGACCTGCCTTATGACCCAGTGATTTCATTTCTGGGAATGTATCTAAAGAAACCCAAAACAGTAATTCAAAAGAATATGCAGCCTTATGTTCATGGCAGGGTTATTTATAATAGCTAATATTTGCAGGTAGCCCAACTGTCCATCATTAGATGAGTAGATAAAATTACTGTGGTACATTTATACAATGGAATACTACTCAACCATAAAAAAGAGAAAAAAATTTACCCTTGCTACAGCAAGAATGCCTGGAGAACATTATGCTAAGTGAAATAAGCCAGTCAGAGGAAGGCAAATACTATATGATTTCACTCATATATGGAATCTAATAAACAAAATAGAGTCAAAAACAAAACAGAAACAGATTCATAGATACAGAGAACAGAATGACAGCTGTACCAAGGAAGGGCGATTGCGCAGGGCTGAGGAAAAAGTGAAGGGAGTAAGAAAAAACGAAACTCGTAAACACTGACAACAGTATGGTGATTACCAGAGGGAAAGGGGGGTGAAGGAGGTAGAAGAAATTAAAGTGGGGATGAATGCTGATGGAAGAAGACTGGACTTGGTGTGGCAAACACACAGTACAATCGATAGAGGTGATGTATTATAGAATTATACACCTGAAACCCATATAATTTGATTAACCAATGTTACCCCAATAAATTCCATAAAAATTAAAAAACTGTTTGTGAGCAAAAAACAAACGCACAATAGTAAAGCACTCATGTCCACAGGGAAATGCGGTGACATTTGGCATATGGCAGAGCTGTAATAATTCCTAGGGAGCTGTTTTCCAAGTCAGATTCCAAACAGCTCATGATTTCTCTGTATCTATTAAAATTCGTACTATTTCGCAATAATAGGAAAATTACCTATTTTCTGGTATAAAATTACATCCTAGGAAATTACATTACACATGTAAATTGTGGTGGTTTCTTTTCAATCTGTATCTTTTTGGGTTAATTAATTCTCTAAGAGAGGTGATGTATGTCAGTATTGAACAAATAAAAAATCACTTTTTACAGTCAATTCATATAGATCTCTTCAATTAAGATTGAAAGCAACAGAGTTAACAATGACAGTTCAGAAGTAGCTGAGAAAAATCTTTTTTAATCAAATTATTCCCCTATCTTCTGAAAATTTCTCTGATTAAGAAATTTACCAAATTCATATTAAATATTTTATAAGAATGTATATGCTGAATAAATGAATTGAAGTATACTTTTCTTTTTCTTCCATCCAACTAATTTTATTCTCCTTTTTCAGGGTTAGCTTTCCTACAGTAAGATGATCATCTTTTGGGTCAAAATTACATCCTATTTATGGAGACGACATAATTTAATTTATGTCTGCTTCTAAATGAAGAGGACTCAAAATCAATTGGTCTCCTATTAAATGGGTTATGCACTTGATATTAATTTTAGATACTGCCATCCTTACCTGTTTAGATTTTTTTTTTAATCACAAAGGCTTTACCAGACATCTGCCTCCCTCTCTGTCTCTCTCTCTTTCTCTCTCTCCTTCAAAATAGAGCTGAGATCTGTGGTCTCTTGCCAAGTTCATTGACAATTATTTATTTTTTACTTGGGAAGCAAGGCAACTCTTTAAATAATAATATGATTATTATTATTTTTACTATGGCTACTGGAAAATATCAGCCGATTTACTACTCTTCTCCTTCAGCACTTGGCAGCCCTGGCTATTCCCTGAATCATCTAGGAAACTAGCTGTAGTGATTATTGTGTTGATTGTGGTGATTATTTACATATATATATATAATCAACACAATCAAGCAAATTAACATATGCATCACCTCACATAATTACCATTTTCTTTATTATGTGTGTGCATAGTGAGAACATTTAAGATCTACCCTCTTAGCAAATTTCAAGTATACAGTACAGTATTAACTATAGTCATATTGCTGTATATTAGATCCTAAGAACTTATCTAGCATAACTTAACCTTTGTTTTCCTTCACCAGAATCTTCTCATCTCCCTAGTCCTAGCACCTGGCAAACAACATTCTATGCTCTGTGTCTGTAAGTTTGACTATTTTAGATTCCTTGTATAAGTGGAACCATTTGGGTTTTTTTGTGTCTGGCTTATTTCCCTTAACATATTGTCCTCCAGGTTTATTCCTGTTTTCACAAACGGATAGATTGTCATCTGCCATCTTTATTTTAAGGCTGAGTAATGCTTCATTATTTTCTTAATCCATTTATTCATCAGTGGACATTTAGGAGGAAACTTTAAAAATGAAGATGCATCGGTATCACTTTAGACCTATTACATCAGAATTTGAGGGGAGTAAGATCAGGTCCTAATTTTTTTTGAAGCTTCACAGTATTTCTAATATTCAAAAAGAGCTGAGTACCGCTTTTGTAGGTATTGTAGAGCATATAGAAAACATGAATGTGGATGACAAATACTCCCTGATATTGTAGACCTTCCAGAAGGGTCACTAATTGCAACAAGTTAACTACACTACAAGCCATCTGTAAAGATCATATGAACAGTAGAGAGAAACTGCAGGTTGGGGCGAGGTACGGAATTTAGCACAGTCCCCACTAGTTTCTACAAGGGTGTCTTGCCGATCTCTTTGAAACCTCACCTTGTGCCAGCACACGAGGAGTGAGGGCCGTCTTCACCAGGGGTGGGGGGTGGCACTGACAACCATGGAAGGTGGGAACAGTCTTTTCACTTGCCGTGTCCCTAATTACTTGGAGATGGGATACTGGAGCTCAGAGAAGAGGACTGGCCTAGAGATATAAATCTCAAATATAAACTCAGAACATATAGATGTTACTTTAAAATCACAGAACTGATTTTACCTATGGAGAGTGTAAATGAAGAAAGAAGAGCAATGAGGTGGATCACTAAATACATAAAATGTTTTGAGAATTAGCCAACAGACAGGGAGATAGAAGGGAAATGTGGCCTATCGAAGAGAGAAGACTTGTTTTAAAAGAAAATGACCAACTGTGTTCAATGCTAATGACTTTAAGTTATACACATAGAAGAGTATCCATTAAATCTTACAAAATGAAGATCAATGATAAGCATAAAACCCAGAGTAGAGTGGTTATAAATAAGTAGGAAGTGAAAAAATGACGATATCAAGTTTAATACACCTTTTTGAGAATTTTGACTGTTAAAAATACTAAAGCATTAAGTAGTAGTCATTAGGTTCAGCATACTGCTTACTTTTATGCCCCTTTGGACAAATCTGGAAATAAGTTCTTTGTAGATAAATTAGTAAAATCGTGTTGTCTGGTCAGATGCCGTTGCATCTATGTATATTGGAGAGCAGAATACAGACCAGAGTTAAACTCCTGTGCCTTTTTTTTTCTTTTCTTTTCTTTTTTTTTTTGGTCAGGTACCTTTGATTAGTACAATCCTGTATTGTATAGGAGAATAAAACTTTGTTTAAGATAAGTGACAATTATTCCATTGTTAGCTTTTTTACCAGTTTCATAACACAACCTCTAAGTATTATGCCCATGCTCACTAGTGGGTTAAAATAATCTTAATATTTCAAGCTCTAGCACAGAGAATTGGCCCTGGAAATACTCAAGATAAGAGTCTGGAATTGCTTTCCTGGAAGTTGAATCATATGTTGATGATTTACCATAGAAAGTATCAATTTACTTCTGTTCAGGATAGCAAAAGTGATTGCCCAGATTGACAGAGCAGAAAGTGAGTTTGAGGTAGTGTCTGTCAGTGACAACTTTCACAGAATCAGGGACAATGTTTTCATCTTTGCATTTCCAGCACTTAGGGTGGTGCCTACACATGGTAGGTGTCCAATCAGTGTTTGTTGAATTCTACTGAAATTCCAAAGGATGGTTTAATAGCCAAAAATCAAGTAAGTGCAGATGAGAGTCTAGATAATGGGACAGATGCCAGGGATGGTGGTTAATAGTCAAAAACTGGTGTTGACTTGGGTAACCTACAGGGAAGTCTACTTTCCAGGAGAGCAGATACTGTTTAATAATACCGAGTGAGGTTTTCTCATTGAAACTCCCTTTATCTCAAGGGCTTTTTCTTCATGTCCTGTCTTGGGGGAAAGCGCTGAAGGGTAATATATTAGAGGGGATATACTATAGCTTGTTTTTCAGATAAGTTGACAGTGTTTTGGACAAAAATGATCATGTACTGTGGAGAATGAGTCATGTACATTAGAGACTTGTATTGGTAGTAAGTCAAGTAGGTTTGACATTCAACCAGGAAAAAGACATCAGTAAGCAAGAAACAAACATCTGAATGGATAGGAAGGTGTAAGGGAATATGGCACGAAAGCAGATAAGAATCCTGACAAGTGAGAAGAATGCTGAAGCAGGCAGGCGGGGGTTTGCAATGAACACGGTTCTGTATGAGATAGAAATGGGTCTGCCTTAAGAACAAGATGAAGGTCAAGACCCATGAAAGTGCGGTATAAAAACAACTTCAGAACTCAGGTAAATAGAAGTCCATCAAGGTAGGACTCCAATGTCAAAGGCAACAACAGGGAGCCAGACAGAGTGTGACTGTCGTCAACGTGGACTTGATTCTTAGTTGTTTAAACTTTGACCTGTCTTAGGGCTCTGGTTATTGCATGAGCTAGGATTGCAGAAGCTAAGAGAAACCCAGGCTGGCATGCCATTGTGTCTGCATGTCCCTGGCCATAATGCTATGTCACTTTATTGACTGCATTACTTAACTTAGCACACTCACATAGCTTGAATTTTAATTTTTCAAAAATTATGTTTTTCTCCTTCAAGAAAAATAATTCCCATGAATTGGGCATTATGTGATGTTTTTGTGTATAGTTATATTTCTGTGCATTTCTGTTTCATACTACAGTGTTACCAACTTAACAAGACCTCAGTAAGACCTATTTAACAAGACCTAGCAAGACCACTTGTTGAATTGACATGTTAACTTATTCCTATCAAGTAGGTACATTTGACTAGTCTAAATCACAAGGTTGAAATAAATATGTAGTTATCTTTAAAGGAAATTCAGTCACTGAAATAAGTCTAACCCTGCAAATGATTTTAATTTTGAATATAAAACATGAGTTTAAAAAAGATGCTATAACTACTTTTTCATCTTTGCTGCAACACTTGGCTGCTACCATCTTGATTGGTTCAAGATGTTTTCTGAAATCTATACCTTTACATTTTATGAAAGGGGAATAAAGCTCCTCTCAATTGACTTGATGCATTGAAGAGAATTGCATGGGCAATCTCCTTTTATTACATTCAATGGTCCAAGGCACAGAGTAGCTTAAAATCTTCTTTTAAAAATGATATTCTTCAGAAAGGTGTACTAATGTGGCATTATTAGATACCTTTTTAGTATCTTTTCACTGAAAAAAAAAACTTTTAAGGAAAACTGAGTACTTCCAGTGTATGAACTTTTGTAGCAATTAAATGACCATATGGGGTTTGTCCTCCATGCCCTTCCTTATAATGGTCCACATAGTACCTCGAAATGAAGAAGGTGGTACCCCAGGAAGCTACACCTAGAGAGAGTGTATATTATGATGAATTATGTTCCTATATAATGCCTTCTCCTTATTAACATTAATTATGTGGCAAAGAAAATTGGATGATTCATAAAAGCAGAAAACATTTGGCTTGACCACATTATACGGCAGTGCAAATAAGAATTCTTAATGCTGTTTAACAAATGCCTTTTTCACTCTTCATTAAAGCCTCTTGTTGCCATCCAATCTTGATTTTCGAAATTAAAGCTAACAACCAGATTGAGAGAATCAGGAAAGCGACAGCATGGGGCAGAGTCTCTAAGCCACAACTAACAGCATGAAGCAAAGTGAACCTCCAGCTATCGCCGCTCTCCGAGAAGGCTGGAGAGGGAGGGCTGCATTTGTAGGGAAACTCAATTATAGCAACCCTCAGCTACAGAAAAGTGCCTGCGAATGTTGACACAAAAGCTTTTTCCCTTAATGTTTTAATTAAATACCTAGAAGCCAACGCTTCTTCTCAGTTAGTGTCAGAACACTGCTTCTCAGTGGATAAATGTTTACAGCAAAAGCTCAGCTGAGGGTTTCTACAAACATGACTCCAGGAACTGAGGAGGCTTTGCGGAGGCACTTGAGATGGAGAAGGCGGTAGTGATTATGAACTAGCTGTACAATAGCAGGACGGTTTAATCCACCCAAATGTCAGTCATTGGTTTGCAAGTTGGCACTCCCACCTTCATCTTCAGACAAAAGGGCACTGGTTAGTCATCTGTTTAATTCTCTAGCTTCAGCGTGTCATTTGGATGTTGAAGGAAAATCCCTTGATTCACTCTGCCATTTCTGACAGCCTCCCTCCAGACCCCATTAATAAGCCTTTCAGAGAACAGAATGCAGAGCAGGCACCAGGCAGCCCACAATCAAAATGGTGATAGAATAGACAGTAGAAGTGCCTTCCCTTTGTGAAGATGGTGTTTAGGTGACCTTTGTTGAAGAGATTTTTTTTCCTTCTAAAAATTGTGTCTTTCAAGATATTAAAGTAGCATGTGCAGCGTGGTAGATTTGGGAGGTCATTTGGAATTTGGGGGTTTATGATAGGATACAGAAAAACTCAAGTGATATTTACAAAATGTGCAAACAATGGCACAGAGAGGAAGCCAGCCTGGCTTTGGGCATGCCTGGGGAATATCCTTCAGAAAACAAATATGCCACTCTTTCATGTTGCTTTGAATCTCATTATAAAATTGCAAGTGAAAATGCGACACATTTTGCCTCTGAAATAGCTCTTCTAGAAGCAGAGCAACTGTTCTCTAATAAAGCAGTCCTGTTAAGAGTTGTTGGATTTTGATGTGCTTTGAATGTACATCATTTGTTCATTCTATTGAAGCTATGTCCTATTTGTCATGCATTAATAATTTCTAGTTGATTCTGTGTGTGTGTTTGTGTGTGTGTACATTCTGAACAGCATAGCTTAATGTGTCACATCCAAATTGATGTATCAAGTCTCTTGTGTAGAAGGCCCATTCCAAATAGCCTTTCCCTAGCCATTGCCTGGTCCAAGGAAGCATTCCAAAGAGTGCAATTTCCAAAGACTCAAGTTCAACCAGGAGTGTGAACTTTAAAGGGAATAAAACAAATACACAATTTCCTATGTAAGTACTCCATTGAATAGGCAAGGTCTTTTGGAGACAGAGGTTGGACCAAAACCTGTGTTGAGCTAATGGAATTACAATGTCATGTATTCTAATTTAATCAAAGATGGAGAAGCGAGTCCACAAAAGAAGTGGAGAGATCATTTATTACCAGACAGATCATTTTTATTTATAGAGTAGCACTAGGGAAGTCACTTATTTTTTATGCACCTCATCCCTTAATAAAACACTAATAAAGCTTTTATGTACTTTCATATTTCAGTGAGCCATTCAGGCATGCCTTTTAAAATATACAAAGGGAAAAAATAGCTGTTTTCTGCTAGGAATTTGTTTATAAGCTGTCCTTTTATTAGATAACTTGAATTCATTTAAGTAAAACAGCAGAAGCATGTTTTCCAAGAGGGCATAAAATGCACATAGCCAGTGGGTACTTAAATGTGATACGGCATGTTTATACTGCCTAGTAGGTACTGGAGATTAGATTATTTGCATAGAAGAGATGAATTATACACGTGTGTGTTCCAACAAGTCAATTTACTTTCAAAAATAATAAATTAGGATGTTGATAGCCTAAGGTTCGCCCAGATTTCTGTGGGATGCTGGGTATCGCTTGCTGTTTGACTGTCCTAGAACCAGTAGAGTTTTGGGTGCTTCCTGCAAACTGCATTTTCTAGAAACGTCTGTTAATTGTAAAATGATGTTTAAGCTCATGAGACTGGGAAGTCATCTAGTCATGTCCTATTACACTGTTGTGGTAGGTTTTATCAAAATGTTTTGTTAGTAACTCCAAAGACAATGATTTTTTTCAGCATTTTTCATTTACATCAGGTGTTTAGGGTTTTAAAGGCTGTTTATCTCATTAGAAGGGGTCCTCAGTAAATGTTCAGAGGAGAGTTAGTTGCTATATCAACTTTAATAGAACTCAAGAAAAACATCTTTCATTCTTATTGTGTGCTGTATGACTCAGAAGAGAACTAATTTATTTGTAAGTTTTTAAATAACTGTATTTTGTTATTAAATGTATTACATTTAATAACATTACTACGCTTTTAGTGACATCCTTTGTAGAAAAATACATTTTAAGAAACCCTAATGTAACTTTGCGTTTGAAAGTCTAAATTCATATAAGAGGTGGAAATCATGTTTCTTTGACATCCCATGGTTTCCTCAGGGTGGTCTCATTCCTCCTTGGAGCCTTTATGTGGGGAGAAAAAGTTAAGCAGTGAATTAGCTGTCCTTTACAAGATTACAATTAGTACAAGATTAAGTTGACATACCCATAGAATAGCCCACATGTTTCTGATATAAACATTGCATATATTGTGTAATATCTAATAGTTTAAATAACCTAGTGGGAATAACATCGGGAAAATTGGGGGGCATTTTGAACATTGTCTGAAGGAAGAGGTTTCGTTTTCGAGTTTACATTATCAACACTTTGATAAGTCCTTTTACAGCACCATAGAACACAGGCTTTTAAGAAACATTATTTATTGTAGGTTTTAAGCAAGAGAGCTTATCTGTAGTAAATTTACCCTATTAAAACATCAGGGTGGATAACATATAGGGAAGAAAAATAATTGTTAAAAATAAACATTCTCAAAAAAATCTGGGAGCTCAAATCAGTTCCCAATGTTAACCTATTCAATGGATGCACTTGATTTAAAAGTCTGCAGTATATTTTATTCAGTCCTTATGTTTCCTTTCTGCTGACACTTTAAGAGAAGACATCTGGCTAATCAAACACTGCAGGAAAACAGAGCATCAGTGGACTGATTGTGAAACATGAAATGTCATTTAGCGTATAAGAGCCAACAGATCTTTCCCAATGAAATGCTACACTTGACTAGTTTCTCCTGGGCAATTCATCGTATCCATTCACAATAAACAGGAATTTTTAAGGAAGACATGTTCTCTTTAGTAGAATACAGAAAAAAGGTCAGCACGAGGAGAATGAAATGAATTATTTTGATAACCTGCACATCAAACCTTGGCTTCGTTCTGATAGCAGAGCAAGACCGTGTCTTTTTTATGCGATGCTGTGATCCCAGCACTGAAAATGGGTAAGGCACAAAGTAGGTTCCCAACACACCTTCATTGATGAGTTATTAAGTTTCAACAAAGCACCTCAAAGCTGCTAAGGAAAATTAGGCTCTCCTATAAAATTAATATTCTGGTTCTATTTTCATAATGTTTTGCCCTTTACTAGCCTAGAAAGCTCTCCAGGTAATAGTTATATGTCTATAAATGCACCAATTAATTGACTAAATTAAATCAAATTTACTGAAATTTAAAATCTAAAAATTAAAAGATTCAAATGCTTAAAAGTATCCTGGCTGGTGTAGCTCAGTGGATTGAGCGCGGGCTGGGAACCAAAGGGTCCTGGTTCGATTCCCAGTCAGGGCACATGCCTGGGTTGTGGGCCAGGTCCCAGGTGGGGGGCCATGTGAGAGGCAACCACACATTGCTGTTTCTGTCCCTCTCTTCCTCCCTTCCCCTCTCTCTAAAAATAAATAAATAAAATCTTAAAAAGAACCAAATACTTAAAAGTATCAAAAATACAAAAACTATGTAATGAAACACTGCAGTAATGAAATTTAGGCTTGCCCAACACCTCAGTTTCCTTTTTAAAATTTGTTCTCATCTTACTATATATACTTGTTGGTTGCTTTCATATCTCTAAATATTATATTTATACCAGGCTTGCTTGATCTATCATTATAAATAGTATTGAAATCTAACCGTGATGCATCAGAATATTTTAGATTCTTGCATTGTCCCTACCAAATATTTTTCAAAGTTATTTTTCAATTTTTAATCTATTTGTTTCTTTTTATTCCCATATATCAAATTCTTTACATTCTTCTTGTCCACCATCAATGCACAACTATTTAAAGGGCTTAATGCTTATCTTTTTATTTGTTTAAGTTCCTATAGCATGCATATTTTTGTCTTAATATGTTTTAGTTCATTTAAATAGTATTGCACTATATCTCAATTTATTTCCTACATTTTACCAGTCAGCAATACATTTTAAGAGCCATCTCTGTTGCTATATTTACAAGTTGCAAATATAGTAACTATTGCTACTTACTGCTCATTCATCATACCCATGAATGAAGATCATCACCAAGTGATATAAAGGACAATCAGTTAATGCCAAAAATAAGATGACAGGGATGTTAGTAATGTCTGAAAAACTCTGAAGCAACTGTAATAAACATGTTTCAACAATTACAAGCATGTTTGAAATAAATGAAAAATAAAACATCTTAGCGAATGAATAAAAAGCCTCAGTAAAGGAACAAGATATGGAAAAGAGCCATTTTTTTCCTAGTTCTTTGAAAAATGCCATTTGTATTTTGATAGGGATTGCATTGTCTTTATACAGTGCTTTGCATAATATGGACATTTTAACACTGTTAATTCTTTCTATCCATGAGAATGCTTTACACTTCCATTTAATTATATCTTTTTCAATTTCTTTCTTCAGTGTCTTATAATTTTCTGAGTAGAGGTATTTTACCTCCTTGGTTAAATTTATTTCTCAGAATTTTATTTTTGTGAAACAATTGTAAATGGAGTTGTTCTCTTAATTTCTTTGATAGTTGGTTATTGGTGTATAAAATGCATCCTCTTTGTGAATATTAATTTTGTGTCATGCTACTTTACTGAATTCATTAATTCATTGAAGTATTTTTTATTTGGTGGAAACTTTAGGATTCTCCCTATATAGGATGTCATCTGCAAATAACGATAATTTTACTTTTTCCTTTCCAATTTGGATACTTTTTATTCCTTTTTTTTTTGTCTACCTTCGGTAGCTAGGACTTTCAATACTACATTGAATAAAAGTGGTCAAAGTGGACAACACTGTCTTGTTCCTGATCTTAAGAAAAATGCTTTTAGTTTTTCCTTGTTGAGTATGGTTTTAGGTGTGGGTTTGTCATATATAGCCTTTATTATGTTGAGTATATTCCCACTTTGCTGATAATTTTTATCATAAATGGATGCTGCATTTTATTAAACTCTTTCTCAGCATATGCCGCAACAGGTGTGGCTCAGTGGATTGAGTGCCGGCCTGTGAGCCAAAGTGTCACTTTGATTCTCAGTTAGGGCACATACCTGGGTCTCGGGCCAGGTCCCCATTAGAGGGTGCATGAGAGGCAACCACACATTGATGTTTCTCTCCATCTCTTTCTCCCTTCCTTCCCCTCTCTCTAAAAATAAATAAACAAAATCTTTAAAAAAATACGTTCTCAGCACCTATTAATATAATCATAAGATTTTTATCTTTCATTTTATTTATGTGGTGTACTGGTGTACCACATTAATTGATTTGTAGGTATTGAACCAATCTTGTATCCCAGTAACAAATTTCACTTGATCATGATGAGTGATCTTTTTAATGTATTTCTAAATTCAGTTGCAAATATTTTGTTTAACATATTTGTACCTATGTTCACCAGGGATATTGCTCTACATTTTTTTGAAATATCTTTGTCTGGTTTCAGAATCAGGATAATGGTGGCTTTGTAAAATAAGCTTGGGGGTCTTTCTTCCACTTAAATTTTGTGGAAAACTTTGGAGGACATGTGTTAATTCTTCTTTGAATGTTTGGTAAAATTTACCTGCGAAGCCATCTGGTCCAGGACTTTCGTTTGTTTTGAGTTTTTCAATTACTGATTCAATTTTACTCATAGTAATCAATCTGTTCAGATTTTCTGATTCATCTTGATTCAGTCTTGGAAGATTGTATGTCTCTAGGAATTTATCCATTTCTCCCAGATTTTCCAATTTATTTGCATAAAATTGTTCATAGTATTTTCTTATAATCCTTTGTATTTCTCTCATGTCAGTTATGATTTTTATTTTGTTCTGATTTTATTTATTTGAGTCCTCTCTCTTTTTTTCTTGATGAGTCTTGTTAAAAGTTTATCAAATTTTAAAATCTTTTCAATGAACCACCTCTTGATTTTACTGATCATTTGTACTGATGTTTTAGAGTTATCTTGGTTATAGGTTCTTGCTTTTCATCATTTTGAATATTTCATGCCAGTCCCTTCTGCCTGCAAATTTTCTGTTGATAAAGGCAGTCTTATGAGAGCTATCTTGTAGGTAACTGCCTTCTCTTGCTCTTTTAAGATTCTCTCCTTGTGTTTAAACTTTGGCACTAACTGTGACATGTCTTTGAGTGGCATTTTTAAGTTTATCTTGTTTGGGACTCTCTGTGCCGTCAGCCTGCTCTTTATCAATGAGTCTGTCTCCATTTTGCTTGTTAGTTCAGGTTGTTCGTTAGATTCCACATATGAGTGAAATCATGTGATACTCGTCTTTCTCTGGCTGGCTTATTGCACTTAGCATAATGTTCTCCAGGTCCATTCATGCTGTTGCAATGGGTAAAATTCCTTTTTTTTTTAATGACCAAGTAGTATTTCATTGTGTAAATGTCCCATAGTTGTTTTATATGTTCATCTACTGATGGACACTTGGGCTGCTTCCATATCTGATCAATTGTAAACAATGTTGCAGTGAACATAGGGGCACTTAGGTTCTTTTGAATTAGCGTTTCAGGTTTCTTCAGATAAATTCCCAAAAGTGGAATCACTGGGTCATAAAGTAGTTCCATATTTAATTTTTTGAAGTAACTCCAAACTGCTTTCCATAGTGGCTGCATCAATTTGCATTCCTACAAAGAGTGCAAAAGGGTTTCTCTTTTTCCGCATCATCACCAACACTTGCTGTTTGTTGATTTATGGACAACAGCCATTCTGACTGGTGTGAGGTGACATCTTACTGTGGTTTAAGAGAGCTTACACCTACACCTAGGCTATCCCTAAGGCACAGCCACTGAAAGAGCAAAGGCAGGGTGGGAGTTGGGTGGAGCAGGGTCTCAGGGAGGCCAGCAGAATTTAGCAGGTTAATGGAGATTCATATTTGGCACCTGCCTGTCCCTATATGCTGGGGGGACACAACACTGGAACAACCGTGGACCTCACACTGAAGATACACAATTCATTCTTCTTATGTCTCTGGCACCTTTCAAGCTGCTTTCCCTTTGGTAGAGTTCAGGGTGAATGTCTGTGAGTGAATAAGGCTGCATGCAGGCCCTTAAAGAGGATGGATTTTCAGTAGCCCTCTTTCTCACAGTGTTGGGATGGATTTGCCAGTGACTTTCACTGCTCACTGTTGTAGGGACTACTCTTCCCAATGGGTCCCTGGGCTGCGGAGGCCTGAGTGGATATTGTATATCTCACTTCTCTGTGGGGACTGCTGTAGTCAACTAGTGTTGGGGAGCTTTGTCCAGCAGAGCTCCCCCAGTCGTCATGGATGAGAATAAGTCTACCAAGACACGATCTGCCTGGGGAGGAAAGGCTAGCTAATCTCTCAGAGGAGAAAGGAGCTTAGCCTCTCTCTCAATGAACTTTATTGAGTTGAGCTGGCATAGGGATGCATATCAAAGACAGGAGGTATGGTTCACAGATAACATTCTGGGATCATGGGGGTCCTTTTGAGTCAGGATCCGGTAGACAGGGTGATGTCAATCAGCTGTAAAACCTTGGGAAACAAACTTATTTTGCTCTTGGACCCTTAACATTTAAATTGAGGGCATTCTCAGCAAAGCAAGTTTCACAGGATTTAATGCATTCTTTCTTAGGCCTGATCGCCCCTCTCCAGGAAATGCTGATTCCAGCACAGGGCTACACCCCCACCTTTGACATTGTTTCAGGCCTGAATCAGGTGGGAGAAGCAAGACAGCCAGGAGATTAGGAGACTTTTTACAGATAGAATGAGGACTCAGGCTGTGATAAAGCCAAGGGGTGAGGTTTTTTTTTTCTCTCCTCCGTAATACCGTAAGTCCTTCCCTGATGGCCCCTTCACAACTGTGCCTGTCTTAGGTTGTTCCCTCCTTGAGAATCTTACCCATCATTGACTACCCGGTCATCCTCCAGGGGCTAAGCAGGTTGAAGTAAATGGGGCAGAGGCTGCGCCCCTGCCAGGAGGATAACTTTTGTCTCCTTAGTGGCTTATGGTCCCAAGATCCCCTAACTGTTGGGCCTCTTTGTCTGTCAACAAGCGGTTCCTAACAAAGCAGTAGTTCAGATTCTGATTCTCAACCACCACACATGGGTATTGGACTAGCCTGTTTCATGTCTCTGCCTCTCCTACAGACCTAGACATGGCCTCTTTATATCCTTAGTTTTAAGAGTTTTGTTCAGCTAGACTCAAGTGGTTCTTCCAGTTGATTGTTATATATTTTAGTTGTAATTTTGGAATATTCATGGAAAGCAGGGAGGACAATGCTTGCTTGTTTCACCATCTTGGCCAGAAGCCTCTGCCATTCCTACCATGATTTTAAATTCCTTAAAACAAATAATTCATGGACTAGCATTTAATTACAACTATTAATAAGATAGCTTTAGCAATAATTATTTGATTCAAATGTGTATGCATTTTTATTTTTATCTCTATTTAATCTCAAACTTACTTATGGAACATTTGTTCCATTTAATTGCATGTTCTATGTTGATTAGTTTGAACAACCTACATACAGAGCTCAGACTTGGGATATTACAGGATTTCCTCTGAGAACAACCCTTTACTACTTTCTCAGCAAAGGAGGGCTGTGTGATTCCATTGCTCTTGTGCCTAGCTGTTGGCTGGTTATAGCCATAGCCCCTTGGCTGAAGCCAATGTACATTATATGTCCTTTGGCAACTATAATAGAAAATATACTTGCTTTAAGAAATGTTTGCCATAATACTAACATTGTATTATAAGGATTGCATTTAGACTTCTAAGAAAACATTTGTAACATTATTTACAACACCCTTCCTGGAAGCCTTTGGAACACTGCCAGACTGCGGTAATAGTCATTGTCACTGGAAAGGTTCTGTGTCCCACATACAAACCTCTTTTATCAAAAGGCAAACTGTGCTTCCGTCAGTGTGTGAATAAGGCAGCAGAGGGTGATTAAACAAGTTATACTTATTAACATTGTTTCAAAAATCTTAGGGAGTGTTTCTGTGCCAAATTCCCTTATGAGAGAATAAACAAACTGCACCTAAGTTTCTGCAGAAAATGTTTCGCTGGGAATGAAGAAACCTTTCTTGATTTAAGGATTTGCAAAGAAACCTAAATTTCTATTAAAGGTGATACACTTCTCTAATTAAAATCTTAGCATCTAGAAGAAAATTCCAAATTTTATAGACCTTCCTTCGGACCAGTGTTTCTCAATTTGACACAGTTCGCGTTCTTTACATCCTTGTTCAGTGTCAGAGGGCATCACGTTCATTGTAGGGTATTTAGTGCCACCCCCAGTCTCTATCCTCCAGATGCCGGTAGGATTTTCCGAGTTGTGATAACAAACAGTCTACAGACATTTCCAAAGGTGCCCTGGGGGAGAAGGGGAGATTACCTCTGTTGAAAACTATAGCTGTAGGTTACTGGCCTATCCTATGTTAGAATGAGATGTCTACGATTCTAGGCATCTTATTTGCCATCCTCAGCGGTGACTGTTTCTGATCATCGTTATGCTATTGCAACAACAAACCCTTTTCTTTTACCATCCCTCTCTCAGCTAATGGTCTCATCTTACACTTCAGTCAAAGTGTTCTAGTGGGTTTCCTCCCCCATTTTAACACGGCTGTTCTCTGCCTCCCCTTCGTTTCTCAAGTCTCACACTCCTCTTTCCTCCTGCCATGCTGTCATTAATTTGTTTTCCTCATTCTTGATTTACAAGGTTACATCAGGCAAGAATACTCTACTGCCTATTTTTAAACCACATTTACACTCTCTGTTTTCTCATACGCTGAGGGTTGACACTGATCTAAGCAGAGGACTATCCCTCCAACGTGGTCGGGGTTCCACCTGCCCCCACGTTCTACCACCAGACCTGCAGAGATCACTCCAGACAATGCCCGCTTTTTTCAGCTGTAGCCTGTGTTGTTGGAAATCACTAGAGTCAGAGACCACAGGCATTTTCTGATAGCAAAACAGAGTTTAAGCAAAAAGACGCACCCAAGGAAACGGCAATCAACTGTATTATTTATTTTAATGGAGTGAACTGATTTTAATTAGATGGCCATTATTTACCTCATAGTCCAGAAACAATTCATATTTCTGAGTTCTGTCGCTGGACTGAAGGGACACCTGAAACAAAGAGGACTTTACATGCTGCAGGGAGCAGGGTTCATAGACAGCTGCATGTGCACTGGAGACAGGCAAAGTCTAACCTGTGTTCCAAAACGGGAGTGTAGGGGGCACCCGTACTCTCCGGGTCAGTCTTTAGGGCAGGGCTGACTAATCCTGCGCTACCCTCCCACTTACTTTTCGTTACCGTTCCTCCCTTTAAACCAGTGGCATTTAACCCTAGCTGCATATTAAAATCACTTGGAGAACTTAAAAAGAAAATGGAGGTGCCAAAGAGTCATCTCTACAGATTATAATTTAATTATTCCAATAAAGGTCTGATCATCTCTGTGTTTTAAAAATGTTCTGTAGATGATTTTCATGTGCAGGCAATATTGAAAACCATTGAATAAAGAGCTCTTGTATGGTTGGGGAAATTGTTTTGTTTTGCAGCAAAGAATCATTGAACATGTCTTATTTATTAATCCAAATGTATACACTTACATGAATGAGAAGCATTCTACATTTTTAGAATAGGTTTTTAGACACAGATATAGCCCTTCCCCAAGATTTTTTTTTTCTTGGTAATATGCTAAATGTAAGTGAAATCTGGTGTGAGGATCATAATACTTTTTTTACAGTTAAAAATTACTTTGATTTTCCAAATGTGAAGAAATGTATCCTAAGATAATTATGTCAAGTACACCAATTTTTAAAAAGCTAGAAACTATAAGAAAGATATTAGAAAATACTAGAGTTGCTGCTCTGAAGAAATAACAGGTTACTTAGAGATATCATGTGTAAGATGGTATACATCTTATCATGTATAAGATGGTATACATCTTATACATAAGATGGTATAATAGCAAATAATATATATAATTAATATATACTATCATAAAAATTATGTAAAAAGTCCACAGCATTGGCTTCCAGAGGAAGAGAAGACATGAGGTATGTATATGTATACACAGAATGGAGGCCTCTTTGTAGGTGGCAATAGTCTGGGAGTGTGTAATGGTTAGAATTCATGAGCAGTGAAGGCCGTGACTCATGACTAGCTCTGGGATGTCTTCCTTTGCTCGAGAAGACACAGGACAAGGTCTAGCAGCTGAAAGAGAAACAGTGGAAAAACAAAAGCAAAAATTAGAGTGTGCCAGGTACACTCAAGGAAAAACAAACAGTTCATTTTCAGTAAGAGAAGGATTTTAAAATGTTCCTTGGGACTAGTTTAAAGCATATATTAGAGCCAGTTTACAGTAGATTTTAGACATCAAAGAAAAAGGAAGTTGAAAATTATCTCTAATTAAAGGGGTGATTTGAAGAGTTTTAAAAAATTTAAAGACGTTAAAATAAAACTCTCAAGTCTCTTATTGATCCCATCGGCTGCAGTCACTCACTTCATTGATATGAACTGCACCAGGGATCCTGGCAATATGTGCCCTTTGAAAACTCTATCAAACCTGGATGCCTGGTTTATTGTCATTCTAAAGGGAGCGTTATTATATTGTATGTTTAAAGGTCATAAAATGCTGTCAGTGAAGTTTGTGATTTTTTCTCAGATGAATGTAGTCATGAAAGCAATATGCAGGCAGATGTTTAGTATCCTTCACATTTCAGAATAAACAACATATGGAATAAGTCACCATTTTACTTGACGTGCTGCAGTTGAAAATAGTTCCAGACAGATCTGCTTTGATTTAGTTCATATTTATCATAGCATAATGCCAACCTACACGCTTCAGCAGATTACAGCTAATAAGGGGACATATTGTTAAGTTCTTCAACTTTAAAGCTGATTTTTAAGTATCTTACTTTATTCATTGTTATGGCAGTGAGAAATATATTCACAGCTAGTGGAATTTTTAAAGAAATTATTTTTTTTCAGTTTTATTGATAAATAATTGGCATCGTTTAAGGCATACAACACAATCATTTGAGTTACATATACTCTGAAAAAATTACCACAATAGATTCCACTAACATCTGTCTTCTCTTATAGATACAATAAAAAGAAAGAAGGAAAACAATTTCCCCTTTTGTTGAGAACTCTTAACATTGACTCTCTCAACAACTTCCTTATACATCATAGGGCAGTGTTAGCTGTAATCACTGTGTTGTCCTTTAAGGATTACGTCCCTAGTACTTACTTATCTTACAACTGGAAGTTTCTAACTTTTGACCACCTTCCTCCAATTTCCCCTCTCCCTCTCCCCCTCTGGTAACCCCAAGTCTGATCTCTTTTTCTATGATTAAAAAAAATAAACTTTTAAATTAGTAAAGCGATATGTGGGAGTTTTATTTTATGAATAAAAACAGAAAGGCATTCTAACCTGGGAAATGTTGGAATCAGAAAATACTATAAATAGGTTTGATCTCTTTAATTGCTCAAATCTTGTCCAGAGAAATAAATTGAGCTCAACTAATCCATTCTGTTCCTTTTTAGCATACTTGTGGAAAAGCAGGCAATTAAATGATGAAAGAGGGAAAAAATAACTGATGAATGCATTTTATAGTCACACACACTTTATTTTTAGATGGAACTTTCAGTGTCATTTTATTGCTGTAAGAAGTATTTCATATCAACTAAAGCAAATTTAACATTTAAGTTGCATGTTAAAAATAAAATATATTATTTTCTCCAAATTTAAACCTCCTATTTTAGACAACAAGAATGCTAACTATATATAATGAACACTTTGACATTGAATGGATGGGTATCATCTATTGGAATGTTGGTTTTCTTACCCACATCACCTTTTGTCCTAAATAAAAAAGTTCATAAAGATTTAATATTTAAATTAGAATTACTTAATCTCAGAAATGAAAGGTCCCAGTAGTCCAACCAGTTGAAGAGTGTCTAGTTCCAAAGTGCCTCTGACAGACGGGCACCAGCCCGTCTTTCACAAACACCGTGTTGATACGGACAGGCTGCTGCCTACATCTGTGGGCCACCTGTGCTATTATTTCATAAATCCTGATGTAGGAAAGAAATGTGTTCTTGTGTTTGTTTTTCCTGTCAAATGAAAAACCAAACTGTTAAATCAAGGCAGTTTCATTGCTCATTGGGCTTGTTCATTTCCTCTCTACTTCACATATTGGGTTAGCCCAAAAGTCTGTTTAGTTTTTTCTGTAAAATAGAAGACGTGTTTTTCATTTTCATCAATAACTTTATTGATTTGGATAATTTGAGTATGTTGACTTTCTCCTGCCTGGTATACCATTGATTGTTCTCAATTAATGTCTCAATTTCATTGCTATCAGCATCGTCCAGTGGGAAATCTCCTGCAGGAAACTTTGCAAAGGACTTTTGATACATTCCGTCAGTCACAGTACCTTCTCCAAACACTGCACAAATCTTTTTTTTCTTTTTTTGAGTTTCAGTTGCACACAATACAATCTAACACAATTCTTTTGAACAAAGTTAAAGACAACTAAGCACTACTAGAGGCATTTTATGGAAAAAAACAAAAGAACTTTTGGCCAACCCAACATAAACCCAACAGGTGTTCCTGGCCACATCTGAGGAATCTGCACATGCATCTGTGAGTTACCCAGAGAGAAAGGTAGCTCCCGTCAAACAGGGCACTATAGCTGGTAAGCTTCTGGGAATTTGAGATATTAAAGCCTTTCCAGGCAGAAGTGGGCCTGTCAATTTCAAAAGCTAGCTTTTTCACATGTAACAGGTCTTTTTCTTTCTTTGCTGAATCTCCTAACGAAAAGGAACTTTCTTAAGTAGGAAGAAGCCTTCTAAGAAAAAAAGTAGGGGCTTCCTTACCAGACCGATAGAAATTCAAATCAACTTCTCATAGTTTATGTAACTTTTTTCAACTTGTTCCTTTTTTGTGGAGAATAATAAATAAATTCTAAAGAGTAATTGCCTGGTCTGTGGTGACTATTATTTTTTTTATTAAAGATTTTATTTATTTATTTTTAGAGAGAGGAGAAGGGAGGGAGAAAGAGAGGGAGAGAAACGGCAATGTATGTTTGCCTCTCACATGGCCCCCACTGGGGACCTGGCCTGCAACCCAGGCATGTGCCCTGACGGGGAATCGAACCGGGACCCTTTGGTTTCCAGCCCATGCTCAATCCACTGAGCTACACCAGCCAGGGCTGTGGTGACTATTACTATATTTCTTTCGTGTGTGAAACAAAGTCCTGCTCTGCCTCAGTCAGAATCTATGATGCTGAACTGGGAGACAGAGAGCTACCGCTCTCTTGAGGGAAAATGAAGATGAACTGGGCCTTGAATATGGGCTGACTGACCTACAACCGCCGTACCTGCATACATCAAGTTCTTATTAGATTACCTGTTACTTATAAAAGTGCTCCATGTTCATATTAGAACATACAATAAGCACCCATAAAAACGTAAAAGTCTGTGACATAACATATCACTCCTACCTATTTGACAATATCTATATTTTCTTAGGTCTTATGTAAAAATAATTTATTTTGTTTTCATTAACTTATCCTTAATTCATACTATATACTCAAAGATTATAGGTGCAAAGCAAAACAAAAACTTAAAAAATTTAGTTACTTCTTACAGGTTTCAGAGAGGTAAGGGACTGAGAATAGACTTCTAACTGACCAAATGTGAACTGCAGTATTTAAATCATGGTTTCAGAAACAAGTAAGTAATTTACATCTAAACAATCTATTATACCATTCCAAAAAAAAAAGCAGTTTAAAAGTTTCTACAATCAGTCAATTTATTTTTAGGAATCAGAAAAGAAATTAAGATGGTTATGAAGATGAAAAATTAGTTAATTTCTAATGTTCTTGTGAATTTCTAAGCTTTCTATAATTACACTCTGAAATTTTCCTCCCTCTCTCTCTCTCTTTCTCTCTTTCCAGATTGGCACAGATATCAAAGTTTCTTCTGGGTTCCTATTCAGGATTATTTCCTTGAGAGCATTTTAACTAAAAAAGTCAAGTCACAGACATGATGTATATTTCAAACACAGTAAGAAATCTTCTCTTTAGTGTCATATTGGACGCATGCATAACATAAATTTCTCTAATGCATAGAACCATTTTCAAAGGTGTTTTAATTTTATGCTTATAGTTTTCAGAACACAAGACTGTCAGATAAGATGAAATTCATTTCTAAGAAAAATGTGACATTCCAGTGTTGTGAAAGGCTCTATATCATGCACTTTCTGGTGTATAGAGTCCGTTGAGCAACCGCACAGAGGATTTGAAAATAGACACACCAAATTATCAAGATAAGTTTTACAGATAAGAACGCTAAAATGAAAGACACTATACCTAGGATTATTTTTAGTTGGCCTTTATTTATAACTGGTTATAATTGCATTTCTATAGGCAAACTTTATTTATTTTTTAATTTTTTAAAAGATTTTATTTATTTATTTTTAGAGAGAGGGGAAGGGAGGGAGAAAGAGAGGGAGAGAAACAGCAATGTGTGGTTGCCTCTCACATGGCCCTCATTGGGGACCAGGCCCGCAACCCAGGCATGTGCCCCGACTGGGAATAGAACCTGGACCCTCTGGTTCCCAGCCTGCGCTCAATCCACTGAGCTACTCCAGCCAGGTATAGGCAAACTTTAAAAAGCAAGATTTATACACATAAATTTAAAAATATTAGGGCTGGAAACAGTGTAATGAATTGTCTAATTTTTAAACAAATTTTAGACCAAGAGTCAGAGTGACTAGAGGAAGGCCCTAACAGACGAAAGCTGTGCTCTGCGTGTTGTGGGGCCCTGAATCTCCATGCTCTCCATTCCACGGGAGGTCTTTAATACGCTTTGGCTGGGCTTTCACCAATAGGTGGCTGCCCTGCCCGAGATCATGTTGGAAACCACAATAGTGCAGTGCTCTGAACCAGTCTTGGCCCGTGGCCTCCAGGCTACACAGGTCCATGACAACACATTGGTTATATTTGGCAGACTCACACAGTTAGGGTTTGGGACGCAATGAGGCAAGAATACACACATAGGGAAAAGCTTATAATTCTCCCATTTTTGATATCAGGCAGATATTGTGGAAAATACTGTTACCATTAATTCTATTATAAAAATATGTGTGTCTGAGTATTTCCCCTGCTCTATATATCTACACAGAAATAATAAGAATGGAGAACTTTAGATCTATCCTAAGATTCTGAGTTGTTCTGACTCAGCTATTAACTATGTGCCCTCAGTCAAATTTAAGGAGTTCTGCTTCTGTATTCATTGATATGGTACTCTGGATAACAACATTGAAAACACAGAAAAACTGGATGTTTTATTTCTAACTCTTCTACTTATGAATTACAAGATCTGTGGCAAGCACTCCTCTGAAATTTTTTCACTTATAAAACTGAAGTGATAATAATAACAATTACAGTAAATTTCTATTCATCTTTTACAAATCAATTCAGTTGCCACCACTCTGTGCATCACAACTCTATCATACTCACCCTCCATCCAGGCAAACGTAACCACCCTGTGCGCTTGCACAGCAGCACTTCTCCATCAGTTCATAATTCCTTGCTTTTTTCTCCCCACTCTACAGTGAACTTGTAGAAGAAGAAGGTCACCTTGTTCATTGCTGTACCCTGGTAATAGTACAGGATATGATATATGGTATGTGCTCCATTGATGTTGACCGGTGAATGAATGAATGAATCCTCCTTCTACTCACTTCACTCAACCCTTAATAAATGTTTACTTCATGCCTAGGATGTTCTAGGCTTCATTTTATAATGTTAATTAACTAAATTGATGAGCTAATATTCATCAAGACTCAAACCATGCATGTCTCCAATTGTCTTACTAGTGCATCTTCACTACGGACAGAGAATGAGAGACAGAATAGGTATGTCTTCTATAAATAAGTTATGATATGTCCCTGTATTCCACAACTAATGTATTTATTGTGATTAAGTGGTAAACTGTTTCCCTGATTGAAGTTCTTATTTTCATTGGTCAATGTAATCACTTATATCTCATAACAATATATACATTTTATTTTTTCTGCTTATCTTTTGACCATCATTTTTAGGTCAAGAGATCCATGGCAAAAGGGGGGCTACAATACATAGTAAGTTCTAAATTATAACACTTTCATTTTTGCACAGAGCTGAAGTACTCAGTGCTAGCAGCAAGTTGATGATAAGCACCAAATAGCAGCAGAAAGGATTTAAATAAAGTATATGGAAAAAAAAGTATTGATACGTATCCTTTGAAAATTGTTCACTCCTTTGTGGAGCTAATCTTTTCCATATTCATTGTAATCTTTTCCCTATTCATTAGGAGACCAGAGCAGGAAATTCAGAAACAGACTTATCTTTACTTACAAAATTTTCAAAATTTCTAAAAAGGTATTATTGAAAAGGTGATTTATCAAAATTAAGCTTGAGAAACTAGAAGGTCAGGTATGAAAACCCTCTTTTTGTCTTCATGACCATAACCGAAGCCCTGGAGTCTCCAAGCCAATGAATTTTGTTACCTTTCAGGACCGATCAAAGTCTGAGCAGGATTTTCCCGATTTGTGACCAGATAACTTTATCGTTTTAGCAGACTTTGGCTCTGTGGTTTCTCCTCTTTACAGTCATTACTCTTCACCATCTGCAAGCTTTCATCCAGCTGATCCTAAATATACTAAACAACTTCCTTCTCCTTAATTGCTGCCCAGTGTTCTTTCCTTTTAAATTGTAGATTGGGCCCACTTCCTTGATTTAATACCACTAATTTTCTAAACCTACTATTTAATTCTTGAATCATCGCATTCAGCAAATTCTTGCATTTCTGTAAATATATTTATTTCAATTTTATATTTATCAGCCTTAGACTCACTGACGAGGCTGGCCTGGAAGTCAGACTAAATCTTAGTGTTACCGCTTATCTGAAGACTGACCATAGGTAGAGCGGATCATTATGCAAACCTCAAAGCCCTTTAAAAAATGTTAATGAGAGTTGGTGTAGGAATAGGTAAGTGTGTTGCAAAGCTACATAAGATAGTTGGTTGTCAGTATATGAAATTTGTTGTTATTTGTTTAAGGACAGCCTTATTCCCAAATACCTGCTAGATATTTGCCACCTGTAGTTTGCTTGAAACCAAACTAAATTTCATTCCAATTTCTTGATCTTACTCTTTTGTCATTAGACTAAAAAAGTTAGTGACATCCAGAGTCACTTACCCCTTCCCAGTCAAGTGAAAAGAGTTTTTGCTTCTTGTTCTGGAATGGGTTTTGTATTATCAAATTTACGACCTTTGGACCTCAGACTTTGTTCAGATGGCATGTTGTTTCAAATCCTTCTTGGCTTCAAAGATTTTTCTTTACACATTATATTTTCAAATCATTTTCCATCTCAAAAACCTTGGAGGACTATCCTTACCTTTTATCTGGACTCTGAGACCAAATTATTTGTTCCTATTTACCCATCCTCCGGCACACTGAACATCTGCTTTCTCCCCATTACAGCCTCAAGCCCCTCCACCGGCTCCGAGACCCTACTGCCCCATCATGGCCTTGCTCATGCACTTCCCTCCACTTCAGACTGTTTCCCCATAGTTTCGTTCTTATCCCAAGTCTACCATTCCTCTACTTAAAATATTATCTTTTCCCCTGGCTGGTGTAGCTCAGTGGATTGAGCGCGGGCTGGGAACCAGGCGGTCCCGGTTCGATTCCCAGTCAGGGCACATGCCTGGGTTGCGGGCCAGGTCCCCAGTGAGGGCCATGTGAGAGGCAACCATACATTGCTGTTTCTCTCCCTTTCTTTCTCCCTCCCTTCCCTTCTCTCTAAAAATAAAATAAAAATAAAATCTTAAAAAAAATATTATCTTTTCCATGAAGACTTATGAGGGTACAGTTGACCTTACGTGATCATCTCTTACTCTCAACTGAAGCCCTCATGGCCAGCCCCACTTCAGGACCTCATTTTAAACTATGTGTGGAGTCTGTCTCTTTTTTTTTCATCCCTACTCTCTTCTTCAAGGCAGACCCCTAAACGTAAGCATCGATATCTTACCCACTGTGTTTGTGACACTAAC
The DNA here is from genome assembly GCA_004026765.1 of Micronycteris hirsuta. Lineage (NCBI taxonomy): Eukaryota > Metazoa > Chordata > Mammalia > Chiroptera > Phyllostomidae > Micronycteris > Micronycteris hirsuta. Next base: position 16,839 of record PVJI01004378.1, on the reverse strand, counting down.
CATTTGGGAGAGAAGGTCAATCACTCTTCCGAATTTCCCATTTTTGTAGTGTATGGGGTGGATGAGATTTTAGAGCACCCCCAGCTTTATTTTATGATTGAGGAAACTCAGAGTTTTTGGACTCATTCAAAAATCGTAGTTATTTACTAGCATAATTGGTACTAACTCCAATCATTTTTAAATTTATATCTACCAACTACATACTTCATATTCATGATGGATACATAATAAATAGTTATCAATGAAATAATTTGCCAATCTGTAGATTAAGATGCATTAATTGTGATATTAGGGCAAAGGAAACATATATAATATCTCTCAAATTATTAAACATACACATGTATACCTCACCATTTTTTTTCCTGAAACTACATTTGTGGTATAACTTATTTTATTTGAGTTCTTATAGCTTTCTTAACATGCCAGGTGCACTCTCACTCAGGGCCTTCGCACGTGCTAATGCTCTACTTGTAGTGTTGTCCCCCCCAAACCTTTAGTTGATAGGCAGATGTTATTCTCTTATGGACCCTCTCATGACCCCTCTATTTAAACGATTCTCCCCAACATTTACTGCTATCCCTAGTTTTATTTTTCCCATAAAATCAATACCACACAAATACATCAGATTTATTTGCTTATTGTTTGTTTCTCCTATCTAGAATATAAGTTCTAGGAGGACCAAGATTCTTTTGTTGAATTTTTTACTATTCTGTCTCCAATGCCTGGAACATAGTAGGAGTTTAGCACATGTACATTAAGTGACACCATGCTAAAAGAGAATTCTATGCCATATGCATCATATACATTTAAGCTTATAAGTATCTCTTTGTTCCTAAATAGAAACTTAAGTGTAGAAACATTGCCTCTGGATTTTAAGGTTTTCCATCTTCATATTTGTTGGCCCACACATTAAGTAAAAGACCACAAAATAGGACGACGTGAATAAAGGTACAGAGATTCTGAACCCACTTAATTAAAAATTGAGCCTTCTGATTTTCTCTGTCTATGTGTGTAAGTTTGAGTTGAACTTGATTCATTAAAAAGGCATTTTCTGGAGAAACCTTTGGAAGGTGCTTTAACTGAAAACTCAAACTCCAGCCAGTAGCAGTTTGTCCTGTGACTTACTGCAGTTAGTTTTTTAAAGAGAATGCATTTAAATTCCAAGTCAAGTACCTGTAAGCAAATAATTAATCTTTTAATTTTGACACAGACTTGGGGAGAGAGACAATTTGCCATGTGTAGAAGCCTTATTTGGCCAATGATAGAGTTTTATTACTATATAGAAAACAGAATAAAGCAAGATGATCAGTTTCTAAGGAAAAGGAAAAATTATTCAGCATATCTATGCTATTTTTGGAGCAACAATATTAGATATATGCACAATGACTACATATATTCTGATTTCTCATTAAATATAGCTGAGAAATAAATGAGAAGTTCCATAGTGAGCAGTACAAGCAAGTTTAAATGGCATCTAGGATTATTTTGTTTATGATACATACAAATGAAAAGTAGATGAGAAAAGTAATCATTCCAGTAATTGGAGTTCCATCTGCCTCATGGGTCAGATGTTTTGGTTGTTATTTAAAATTTTTTAACATTTTAACATCATGCATAAATGTTATTTTATAACATATTCATTTATCTTTAAAAGTATTTATTTCTTAAATCTATTTTAGTTGCAGGAAGAAATTATTTAATATAAGTAGAAGAATATTCTGTGCTTGATCCTATTCTTCTTTTTAAGACTCTAGGGCTTTGAAAAGAATGCTTGCATTGTTCAGGAACTTTTTATTTAAGTCCTTGAAATTCTGTTCCCCTAGTGGTTTTGATGATTATGAAATTGATAAAAATTTCTGAGTCATCTGCAAAAGGAGGCCAGCTTCCCCAACTGCCTTGATCTAAACTATTCTAAAAATACTTATATATTCTTATAATATACTTTAACTATTCAAATACAGAGATCTATTTCCAACCAGCATCATCTTATTACAGCTTAGTACTTTGGCTTATTATTATTATGTGCAACCATTAATGTTATCTAATTTAAGAACACTAACCTTACCCCCATGCTCATTAGCATCACTTCCAGTCCTCCCCCACCATTAGGCCCTGGCAACCGCTCATTCTACATAGTTTCTGTTCCTAAAAGTTTCCCTACAAAAACCATTTTAAGTGAAGAGACATGTGAAATACACTATGTGAATTTTTGTGACTGGCTTCTTTTAATTACAGGTGTACCTTGGAGATGTTGCAGGTTTGGTTTCAGATAACCACAATCAAGTGAATATCACAATGAAGCCAGTCACATGAAGTTATTTCTTTCCCAGTGCATATAAAGATTATGTTTACACAATACTGTAGTCTGTTAAGTGTGTAAGAGCAATATGTCTAAAAATGTGCATATGTTAATTTAAAACACTCATTGCTAAAAAATGCTAACTGTCGTCTACGCCTTCAGTAATTTGTCATCTTTTTGCTGGGGACGGGTCTTGGCTCCGTGGTGATAATTGCTGGCTGATCCGTGTGCTGGTAGCTGAGGGTTGGGGTGCAGTGCAGTTTCTTAAAATAAGATAACAAAGAAGTTTGCTATATGGGTTGACTCTTCCACAATCAATTATTCTGTAGTGTGCAGTGCTGTTGGATAGCATGTTACCCACAGTAGAACTTCTTTCAAAATTGGAGTCAATCCTCGCAAACCCTGCTGCTGCTTTATCAACTTAGTTTATGTAATATTATAAATCTTCCCCTGTAATTTCAACAATCTTTATAGCATCTTACCAGGAAGAGATATCTTCTCAAGAAATCACTTTCTTTGCTCACCCCTAAGAAGCAACTTCTCGTCCATTAAAGTTTTATCATAAAATTGCAGCAGTTCAGTCACCTCTTCATGCTCCACTTATAATTCTAGTTCTCTTGCTTTTTCCACTACATTTGCAATTACTTCCTCCCCTCAAGTCTTGAGCCCCCTCAAAGTCATCCACGAAAGCTGGAATCAGCTTCTTTTAAACTCCTGTTAATGGTGATGTTTGACCTCCTTCTGTGAATCATGAATGTTCTTAGTGGTATCTAGAATGGTGAATCTTTTATAGAAAGCTTTAAAACTACTTTGCCCAGATCCATGATCCATCACATGAGTAACTCTATGGCTACTATCGCCTGAAAAACGTAATTCATTCTAAAATGCCCATTTATCAGCTGGTAGGAAGTTGGGTTGTTCTAAATTGTCAGTTATTATGAACATAATCCTTCTATGAACACATTTATGTATGCATTTTAGCATGGTCACATATTTTCATGTCGGTTTGGGCACACACTGAGCAATGGAATTTCTGGGCCATGTGGTCATTCCATGTTGAAAATTCTAGTACTCTCCAATCGGTTTTCAAAGGGACTGCACCATTTTACAATCACTCCAGCCAGATATGAAGGTACCAATTTCTGCACACCATCACCAACACTTGTTACTTTCTGATTTTCTATTATAGTCATTATAATAACACAATATAAAATATGTTCATTTCTTGATTATGGGGAAGGTTGCATGGGTATATATACATCTAAACTTATAAAAATATATGCCTTGGTTATACCTAAATTAAGTTTTTGAAAAATAAAAGAGATATTAATATATTAAGTAAAAAAAACAAAAACAAAAACAGAGAATTCCTTGCTGGCAGATCTACCCTATAAGAAATCCTTAAGAGAGTTCTTATTATACACAATAATATAAAGAACTCTAGTCTGAGTTACACATAATGATATAAGGAGCCAATCTCAAATATAAATATACCAGACAGCATAAGTGTATATTGCTTTTAAGTCATTTATTCTCCTAATAACTATAAACAAATCTGAAACTTACAGCAGAGCCTCAAAATATACAAAGTAAAATTCAGAACTGAAGAAAAATAAACACAATGCAAAAATAATAGTTACAGACTACAACGCCTCACTTTCAGCAATGGACATAAAAACCAACAAAAAGACAAGGAGATGTAATGCTTGAACAACACTCTGACCCAATGGGCATTTACAAAGTAATCTACCTGCTAACTTCAGGATACACATTCTTTTCAAGTGCAAGTGGAGCATTTACAGAATAGAACATATAAAGTCTCAAACCACTTAAAATGATTGAAGTCACAAAAGAATGTGTTCTTAAACCATACTATAAATTAGAAATTAATCATACAAGGAAATTAGGGAAATTTTTTAAACATTTGAAAGTTAAATAGTACACTACTAAATATAAAATGAGTCAAATATGAAATCACAATGGAATTATGAAAATACATAGAGATAAATGGAAATCAAAGCATAATATACCAAATTCATGGGATATAGGTAAAGAGTATTGAGGGAACACTATAGTTGTAAAAGCCTGTATGAAAGATAAATGATCTCAAATCAATTGCTAAATTTTTCACCTTAAAAAACTAGAATAAAAGCAAATTTGTTCAAAGCAAAAAGTAAGGAAATAATAATTAAAGCAAATATAAATGCCATATAGATAGAAAAATAAAAAAAAATTGAGCAAAGCTAAAAGTTGGTTCTTGGGAAAAACTAACAAAGTTTACAGCCTGTAACTTGACTCACCAAGATAGAGAATGCTAAAAACTAAAATCGCTAATAAAAGAGAACATTAATAATGCCCTTACAGAAATTTTGAAGAATGGAGTAGATCACAATAAGCAATTGGATGCCAACAATTTACACTACTTTGATGAAATGTAGAAATACCTAGGAAAACAAACTACCAAAACTAACTTGAGAAAAAAAATTAAAAATGGAATAGACATATGTATAACAAAGAGAATGAAAAATTAATGAAAACTTTTCCATAAAAATAAGCTCAGGACAACCTTGCTTCAATGGTTTTTAAGGAAAAAATAACACCAATCCTTCACTAATTCTTCTAAAAAATAGAGAAAAGAACAGCTCCCTACTCATTCCATGAGGTGTATTTACCCCAATACCAAAATCAAAGCTATCACGAGAAGTCTACAAACCAATGTCTATTATAAATATAGATGTAATAATCTTCAACAAAACACTAAGAAATTGAATTCAGCAACATATAAAAATGATTTTACTCCATGACCAAGTTGGATTTATCCCAGGAATGTAAGGTTATTTCCTCATAAATTTCCAGCCTTCAGCTCAGGTTTAAATACGAATGCCATATTTTCTGTGTGAGTCCTGAAGTATATGTTACTTCACTTTTAAGGCAATTTATTTTATGCCATATGCCATAATGAAATCTGTTGCAGTAAAGTCAGACAGGACAAGACATAAATCATGGATATTTCCTGGATTCCACACTGAAACTCAGAGATACCAGTGATGCTTCATTGGTTTGAATATTTTAGTTATCTTACAATAAGGAAGGTTGCTGACATTAAACAATTGTCTACATCTTTTCTTAGAATGAAAAATTATTTTTAAAGTGCCCCCAAATGGAAAGCATTACCTCTTAAAGATGGCATTGTGAAAATGAAATGAGAACCATATTTCTATGCCAAAGTGAATAGCAACAAAGGCAAATGCGTGTATGTGTTTGTAGAAGGGAAAGATGGGAGAGCGCACGTGGAGAGATATCCCATACCCCATCAGGATGCAGGCTTCGTGCCAGATAAACCAGTTTCATCATTTGTGGTAGCTGTGTACCACACATATACCTGCATTGTTTCAAACTGGATTGTTTTGCAGCCTTCTTAGAAAAGCTATTAATATTTAAATAGAGAGACAATATCTGTTTGATCAATTCTGTATCCTAATTACACTCGCCTTTAGTGAATGGTACAGGCTATGAATCTCTAAGCGCCAGATGCTGTAGTAATTCTGTATAATCTGAGGTACTGACCAGTGACTTCATTAAGAAATGAAAACAGATTAGGGCACAAATCTCAGGGCTTTGTATCCAGATTTTTCTGCATAATTGTCACATATTCCACTCATGAACTTCAAGAGACTTCTAGGAATGAAGAAACTGAAACAGTGACTTCAAAAATTTAGTTGCTTTGGAATAACTATACTGTAATAGTTAAAACAGAGGATGAAAAAAGAGCCTAAAAAGGTTTTTTTTTCTCTCTATGTGGCCATCGGGAGATGAACATTATCTTCTACTTTATATTGATATTTAGAAGGATAAGAGCAGTTTGGGTATGGGCTATATTTTGATTTAATGTAACTGACTTTAATGCACTAAAAATGGAAACAAACAATGCTAAAAAGGAACAATAAACATCACCCAACAAATATTTCGCAAAACCTAGCTTTTACAAGATGAAGAAATGTGGCATAATTCCTATCTTTGGAGAATTTAGAGAGCAATAAACATATGAATCATTGCCACTCCAAGGCAGTCCTGGAGTTGAGAATACTTCATTGGCATAACGGCCACCAATCTATCAGTCATCACTTTCTCCTTCCTCTGAATCTTCCACCTGAGATTTGTACATATCCATTTGTTCATTGTCTAGGGGTGATCATAAAGTACTTTAATTTTTTTAAAAATGCAAAACAAAAGAAAATAACTATGAGTACCAAGTATTTTAAAAATCATTGAAAGGTGTATAATAAAAAATAAACTTAAATTTATTGATTGGAACATCTGTGATAAATTGGATGAAGTAATTTCAATGAAATTGGGAGAGTGGATGTTAGATTTGTGTTTTCAAAGCAGTATAGGATATACATAAGCATGACTATTTCAGAAAGTTTGTCTAATATAAATAAAAATATGTTAAGTGCAATAAGTAAAGGAGTCAATGAAAGACAACCCAGGAAGTCCAAACTGTAAAGAAGATAGCAATGTGCTACACACTAAATAAGTCTTAGAGAAATGGTTGATATGTTTGTTACTATTATACGAAGCATTTTAGATTGCTTCATAGTGGAGAATCCGGTCAATAGATTGGTGCGCATATAAAAGCATACTTGAATCTATTCCAGTGTGAACTTGAGCAATTCAAACTATTCAAAAACAAATGTGGCACTGTAGAAGGAATTTTGGCTTTAGAAGGGGTGACATGGGCCCAGGATCATCCCCTGTAATTTAGGGTAAGTAGTACAAACTTCTTGGACCTCAGATTTATCATTTGTTAAACTAGGATTGTTTAAAAAGACCGTTTTAATAATGATGTAGAATGTCAGCAAACTTACTGGCACATAGTGGGCAACTGATAAATACAGGCGGCTTATACTTTGGCTTTTGCAAGGTGCAGAGATCTTCACCGAGAGATACCAAGTTGAGATAAGTCATCACGGATGTTGGAGAACAGGCTGAGATGGGTCACTTAAGTGTGTGCTTGAAATTTTAACACCTAGGATCCTTTAATCAAGTGCCCAGTTTCCCTAAGGTTCTCTCACTGGCAAAAGATAGTAAGAGATGAGATTTGAGCTGAGAAATATTGATTCCGAATGCATGCTCCTTTCAAGCCTATCTATGCTGTACAAAAAGATAATCGCAGCAGATGTGGATTCATTTAAAAAAATCATAATATATTAATTGTTAGAAAAAGTAATGTCAGCTTACTAGAAAGGATATTTTTGTTGAACCAAAACAGCTTCTTTCCTCTTATTTGAGCACAATTTTCAGAAATTCAACATGGCAAAGCATTGCCGATTATATATTAGTTTTATTTTTATTTTTACTTAAAAAATTTAATGTATTTTTCCATTACCCTTTAGTCCCCTTATACACCACCCCCACCACAATAACCACACTGTTGTCCATGTCCATGAGTCCTTTTTTCCTTTTTGCTCAACCTCTTTACCCCCTAACCTACTCCTTCCTCTCCCGCTCTTAGCTGCCACCCTGCTCTCTATGAGTCTATTTCTATTTTGCTTGTTAGTTCACTTTGTTCATTAGATTGCACATGTGAGTAAAATCATATGGTGCTTGTCTTTCTCTGACTGGCTTATTTCACTTCGCATAATGTTCTCCAGGTCCATCCATACTGTCAGAAATGGTAACATTTTCTTTTTTATGGCCGAGTAATACTGCATTTTGTAAATGTCCCATAGTTGTTTTAGCGACTCATCTGCTGATGGACACTTGGGTGCTTCTATATCTTGGCGATTGTAAATAATGCTGCAACAACATAGGGGTGCTTATGTTATTTCAAATTAGTGTTTTGGGTTCCTTCAGATATATTCCTAGAAGTGGGATTGCTAGGTCAAAGGCAAATATATTTTTAATTTTTTGAGGTAACTCCATACTGCTTTCCACAGTGGCTGCACCAATCTATGTTCCCATCAACAGTGCATGAGGGTTTCCCTTTCTCCTAATCTTTGCCAGCACTTGTTGTTTGTTGATTTATTGATGATGGCTATTCTGACAGGTGTGAGATGATATCTCATTGTGGTTTTAATTTGCATTTCTCTGATTAGTGATGTTGAGTATCTTTTCATATGTGTATTGGCCATCTATATGTCCTCTTCAGAAATATGTCTATTCAGGTGTTTTGCCCATTTTTTAATTGAGTTGTTTAGTTTTTTGGTGTTGTATTTTGTAAATTAAACCCTTATCAGATGTAAGGGCAGATATGTTCTCTCATTCTGTGGGTTGTCTTTTTATTTTGCTGATGTTTTCATTTGCTGTGCAAAAACTTTTTAGTTTGTTGTATTACCATTTGTTTATTTTTCCTTTTATTTCCTTTGCCTTGGAAGATATATATAATGTAAAATATTGCTACAGGCAGTGTCTGAGATTTTGCTGCCTATGTTTTCTTCTCAGATTTTTATGGTTTGGGGTCTAACATTTAAGTCTTTAATTCATTTTTAATGTATTCTTATGTGTGATGTAAGAAGGTGGTCTAGTTTAATTTTTCTGCATGTATCTGTCCAGTTTTCCCAAAACCATTTATTGAAGAAACTATCTTTAGCCCATTGTGTGTGTATGTGCTTGCTTCCTCTGTCGAATATTACTTGACTGAAGGTGAGACTCTCTATTCTTTTCCACTGATCTGTGTGTCTGTTTTCATGTCAGTACCGTGCTGTTTTGAATATTACGGGATTATAGTATAGTTTCATATTAAGTACCATGATTTCTCCAACTTTGTTCTTCTTTCTCGTGATTGCTGTTCCTATGAAGGGCATTCTGTGGTTCCATATAACTTTTTGAAATATTTGTTCTAGTTCTGTGAAATACATCATTGGAATCTTGATAGGTTCCATATCTGTGGTTCCATATAACTTTTTGAAATATTTGTTCTAGTTCTGTGAAATACATCATTGGAATCTTGATTGGAATTGCACTGAATCTGTAAATTACTTTGGAATGTATGGACATTATAATGATATCAATTCTTTCCATCTATGAACACAGTATGTGCTTTCACTTATTTGTATTTTCTTCCATTTCCTTCTTCAGCATTTTATAATTTTCTGAGTATAAGCCTTTTATATCCTTGGTTAGGTTTATTCACAGGTATTTTATTCTTTATGAAGCAATTTTAAATGGGGTAGTTTTTTTTTTTTATTTCCCTTTCTGTTAGTTTATAATCGGCATATAAAAATGCTACTGATTTCTGGATATTAATTTTGTATCCTGCTACTTTATTTAATCCATTTATCAGTTCTAGTAGTTTCTTGGTGGAATCTTTTGGGTTCTCTATGTACAGTATCATGTCATCTGCAAATAAAGACAGTTTTACTTCTTCCTTTCCAATTTGGATGCCTTTTATTTCTTCTTCATGTATGATTCAGCTATGGCTAGAACTTCTAATACTATGTTGAATAAGAGAGATGAAAGAAGACATCCTTCTTTTGTTCCCAGTCTTAAGGGGAATGCCTGTAGTTTGGGGCCATTGAGAATGATGATGGCAGTGGGTTTGTCATATATGGTCTTTATTACGTTTAGATATGTTCTCTGTATTCCCAGTTTCCTGAGAGTTTTTTTTTTTTTAATCATAAATGAGTGCTGGATTTTATCAAATACTTTTTTTGCATCTATTGATTTGATCATATGGTTTTTATCCTTCATTTTATTTAAGTGGCGAATCACATTTATTGATTTGCAAATGTTGTACCAAACTTACATTCCTGGAATAAATTCCACTTGATGATAATATCTGATCTTTTTGATGCATTGCTCTTTTTGGTTTGCTAATATTTTGTTGAGGATTTTAGTGTCTATTTTCATCATGGATATTGGCCTACAATTTTCTTTTTTTGTAGTGTCTTTATTTGCTTTTTGGAATTAGGATAATACTGGCCTCATGAAATGAGCTTGGGGGTCTTCCCTCCTCATGAATTTTTTGCAATATTGAGAAGGAGAGGTCTCAGTTCTTCTCAAAGAGAGGCCAATTACAATCACTAAGCTACAAAGGATTGTAAGAAAATGTTATTAACTGGACAACCTAGATGAAAAGGATAAATTCCAAGAAATATACAGTCTTCCAAAACTAAATCAGGAAGAATCAGAGAATCTGAATAGACAGATTATATCTAGTGAAATTGAAGCAGCAATCAAAAAATTGCCAACAAACAAAGCCCTAGACTGGATGGGTTCATGGGTGAATTTTACCAATTATTTATTATTTTTAAAATGCATATTTCCTTTCTTAGAAAATGGAAGTCATTGAATGTTATATAATTATTTCCAAAGCTTACTGGATTCTCTAATTATTTGAGCTATCAACTAGTTTGAATAAAGCAGATTTTTAAAAAATTACGAATGTGGGACAGAAAACATTTTTAAAGAAGAAGGATTGAAAGTTGCCTGTTTTATGCCCATTTTTCTTCCTACTGTATGTAACATTTAACACTGACACACATTAATGTTAAACTTATTTTTAAGGTGTTATTCAGTTTTCCAGATTTTGCCAGTCAGAAACTTAGATGGTTATGATAATCCTTAGGTGTTTGATGATCTCTAGGTCCTCATGTTATTGAGTGCAATAAGATATCTTTATCCCCAGATGGCTTTGAAGCATATTCTACTGTTTGGGAATTTTTTGAATCTTATTTGAAAAGTAGATTTAGAGCTTTTACCTAGTAAACCAAATATGAGATCACATTTAATGTTCAGGGAAAGATTTAATAAATGCAAATACCTCACAGTAGTGAGCCATTCTAAAAATGCACTGCTTAGCTGTGTTTGAATCCCTCTGCAGGAGAAGCTTTTAGTTCAGGGGCTTTGATTCTTACCCTTCAACCCTAGAACCTACAGCCTACAACCATTAGCTATTCATGGCATCTAGTTTCTGGCTTCTAGTAAGGGATGGATGTGATTACATAAGGAAATAATAAAGGCTGAAAAAAGAGGAAGGCTAGGACAAAGAATTACCAACATTCAGATACGTGATAAAGGAGGAGATAGCTATAAAATGGCCAGAGGAGACAAAGGCAACAGGAAGAGATTTTTAGTAAGGAGAACGTGAGAAGGTGGGGGGGGTCTGTCAAATGCTCATAAAAAGTCTTATTAGGTCAGGATTGAAATATATATATATATTATATAATCATATATATGTATATGTAATATAATGTATAATAGCATATATACATATAACACTATATACACACACACACACACACACACACACACACACACATATATATATAATTTTAAAATGAAGGGAATGCGGAATGATTTCTGTGATGTTAGGGATTGGAAGCTGATTTAGAATTAGGAGTGGAGCCTGGAAGATAGTTAAGGAAGTTGAGGGATTCAGTTAAATAAATAATTAATGCGAATATTTGGGCTGGAAAATCTGTTAGAAAGAGGATTATAAAGAATATGTAGATTTAAAGAGGATTTTGTTTTGTTTTGTTTTGTTTTAGAGGTGACAATGGATAAAATAAGACCACATTTAAATACGAATGGAAAGTGTTCAATGTAAAGACATAGGTTGGAGGTTGGGCAAAGAAAGTCTATAATCAGTGAAGCAAGATTCCTAAGAAGGTGGCAAGTGAAATAATATTGACTTCACTCTAAAAAATGCAGTTACTGAGAAATGGAGGCAGGGAGAGGCTTTTCCTCATTAAAAAAAACAGAGGAGAAGGTTGGCGCAGATGCATGCAAACTTGGAGGCGGGAGGTAAGGAGTGGAGGAAGAGGTCAATTTGATGTCCTTGTTTCGCTGTGAGTTATGAAGTGGGGACAATACATTGAAACTGACATAGTGCAGGAGAGTAGAAGAATGTGTCAAGTTTTGAAGAGAGTAACAAAGAAATTAGTAGACAAGGACTGGGAAAGATTCAGAAGTCTAGAAAAAGCCATCAAGGTGGCAGGCAGCTTTGAGGATTCACTTGTGATCACAAATTTATAGTGAAAATGATCTGCCCCGTTATGGTTTCCCCACCAACTCTCAATCTGGGATTGTGAGATAAGGCTGTGGGGGCAGGACACAGGCATCAGAGTTGTGGGTGTTTGCAAGAGAGTGACAGTGGTGACAAACTATGGGGTGCATGATAAATAAGGAAGAAAATAAAGCCAGGAACAGGCTACATGACTCAGTGTAACTGAGAGCTAATATAAATTCAAGACATTAATGAATTTCAATAATGTTTCATGTGAAGGATTGGAAGCTCCTTCAGTGAGAGAAATAGGAGAGTTGTTCATTTCAGGAGTGGGGTCAGGATGTGACAACTTTTGAGTGAAGTGGAATGGATAAGCATGTCATTAAAGATAAATAGGCTGAATTTTTGACAGTAAAAAGCTTCAGAAAATTCAAGTCCCCCACAATAGTGGAGGATGGTAAAGATGCCAGGGCAGATAGTTGCTTATTGTGAGCCAGATGTATTGCAGGTGTGATATTTTTCTCTCACAGCAGCATTTGCAGGTGGTTATTTGTACTTCACAATTTTGGAGAAGGAAGCTAGAGCTCAGAGAGTTTAGGTACTTTCCCTGAAGTCACCCAGCAAGTAAGTGTTACTTTTGAGTTCGAACTTAGTTGTATTGAATAGAATTTAATCACAAGTCAACTTAACTATACTGAGCCTCAGTTTCCTCATCTGTAAAATTAGGACAATATTAACACCTGTCTCAGAGGGTGAGCTAAATATGTAAATTATTGGAAACTCTGAGAAGCACATTAAATGGTGAATATATGTTAGCACACATATTAACTACCTCTATGCATTTATTATTTGTACTTGGTTGTGTACACAGAGGCTAATAATCTCATTTCAGAAATATAAAATACAGCATACTCTCTAGAGAATATTCTTTTTAAAAATAAAAATTACATATATGTAAGGTATATGACATGATGTTTTCATATACACTGTTAAATGATTAGTACAATCAAGCTAGTCAACATATCCATCACCTCACCAAATTGTCATTTGTGTGTGTGTGTGTGTGTCTTTTAAGAACATATAAAATCTGGTCCCTGTTATTTGCAACAGCATGGGTGAACCTGGAGGCCATTGTGCTCAATGAAGTAAGCCTGTCACAGAAAGACAAATACCGCATCATCTCACCGATATGTGGAATCTAAAAGACTTGAACTTATAAAGGCACTGGGGCTGGGTGATAGAGGAAATGGGGGGATCTTCGTGAAGGTGTACAAAGTTTCCGTTACACAGGATGAATTCTGGAGATCTAATTACTGCAATATGAGTAGTGTTAAGCGTAGTGCGTTGTATACTTGAGATTCTTTATTTCTGATAATTAGGAAGGTGATCCTGAAACCATAGCTAAGGCTAGATAAAGGGAACATAACACTTTCTACACAAATTTATTTAAAAATATTGGAAAGAACCATATATTAAATCAGTGAGTAATAGGAAGTAATTTGATGATACTATATGATGGAAGATTCTTACCACATTAAAAAAATCTGAAATTTCAGTCTTCCTTATAAATAAAAATAACTCAGCCATCTGTGCTAAGAAAAAAAATTGACCATCATTAATGGCATCCTTGCATCTGCTATATTTATGAGCGTGAAGGTATTCAGACAAGAGCAAAAATGGGTGGGCCTGACTGACAATGATTAAGGAAATTTCTGGCAAAATAGAGTATGATGGAGTATGAACACGGTGAATCACTACGCCTGAACGGACGTTTGTGTTGCTGATGAAGGCAATGTGCAATTTGACATGGATGAGAGCTGAACGCCTTGGAGGAGAAAAGGAACATACTTCACATGACTCTGCTAAAGTGCCTGTGCCAAATCCATGATTAGTTTGGGCTAGCATAGGAGGACACAGTGACTAGGCTTCCCTTGATAACAGTAAATAGTGCTGGATGGAGCAATTGTTTTCTGCTAATGTGAATCCCACTGCTTGAAATTTAATTCGATTTTTTCCCCTGAATGTGATACAATTGTTTTGAACCAATTGAGAACCATGAAGTCTTTCTCCATGTTTCTGATGCAGCTTCCATGAGCCCATAGGTAGCAGGGAGCTGAGGTCATGTTAAGAGAGGTGTGTGTTCCCCACCCCGATGTTCATAGCAGCACAATTTACAATAGCCAAGTGCTGGAAGCAGCCTAGGTGCCCATTGGTAAATGAGAGGGTCAAGAAACTATGGTACATTTACACAATGGAATACTAAGCAGCAGAAAGAAAGAAGGAGCTTATACCCTTCACGACAGCATGGATGGATCCGGAGAGCATTATGCTCAGTGAAGTAAGCCAGGTGGTGAAAGACAAATACCATATGATCTTACCTATAAGTGGAACTTAATTTACAAAACAAACTGGCAAGCAAAATATAACCAGAGACATTGAAATTTAAACTGATAGTAACCAGAAGGGAGGGGAGAGGAAAATAACATGGGAAAGAAGGGAAAGGGATGTAAATGAACTTGGATGAGGGATCCATTCATGGAGCCAAGAAGGGGTGGGATTGAGGGTGGGAGGTGGGTGGGGGTAAGGTGGGGGAAAGTTGTGGTGGGAAAATGGAGATAACTGCATTCAAACATCAATTAAAAAAGTAAAAAAAAAAAGATTGGTAAAAAAAAAAGAGAGAGGTGCGTGTGCCCCATTTAATCTTGTATGACACGTGTTACTTTATTACTGTTTCAGGCACTTGGTTGTAAGCCTGCGATACAGCACCTTTTCCTTCATGTGTCAAATATGTCCTGCCTTTTGTTATATCCAACAGGCTGGATGTCATGAAATCAGAGTGGTCAGCTGTTCTAGGAGATGGGAAAGTATGATAAAATTCCTGCTGTTCCCAGGTAATTGTCTAAAACTTACTCAGCAGCTGAGAACTGGAACTTGAATAGGGAGAGTGGTACCCAAAAGTGGATCAGCCTCTCCTCCCCTGCCTCCACATCCTCTTCTAGTCAGGGATGGAAAGTGAACTAGTGAACAGAAGGGATGGAGGGGGCAGGGCATTGCTCAGAAGCAGAGCTGGCCAGGGCTACCCCATTGGACCTTCTTACACATTGTTTGGAGTCATGTCTTCAAAGAGCCACACAGACAGGTCACATGTACTAAGGAAGCAGACGCCAGGGAAAACAAAAACAAAACAGGCAAATAAACAAAAATTTCTCCTCAGAGAGCCACACTGGCTTCGGCTTTATTACAAGACTTAGATCAATGCATAATGATACTTTTCTATGAGACATTTATTATGAGTGGCCTTATATAAGTGAAATCTCATGTAAAAATATCACGTAAATTGTCCTGAAGGGAGGTGACAATTTATGAATTGGTTATAGAAGAAATATAAAATATCACAGTTACTTATGAAGTTTTTGAGAGTAGTAAGGAAAACACAAAATCATAATTACTGTGCTAGATTGGTTTAGAGATGTTTAAGGGTATCTTTCTAAAATGAACATAAATTACAACAATACGACATTTAATCAATGGAGTCCAAAATTTCGATGTTAGGTAAAGGAAATGAAATTTTGAAAAAAAGAGAATGGGGGGGTGAATTTTGTATATGTATTAGTGCATGCATACAGAGCGATCAAAATAGGAACTGCATTGTTTGTTTTTATTATTTCCCCGTCACTGCCCTTTTAATAAAAGCTGACACTATATCCTACCAGACCTAGTCTGTTATTGATAAGGAAGTTATTTAAGATGAGCAAGCATTTTAAATAGTGTTTTTGAGTTATCAATTAAGACATCTAACATGGAGCCTTTCTTCAATGTTGCCTAAACTCCTAATTTCATCAAAGTATTTTTTATTTTAAATGCCTATTCATTTACTGTTTTCTGCAAAGGCACTCATTTTAACAATTGTTGCCTTTTTAAAAATGCTTACTTTATTGCCAACCATGTTTTTAAAAACTTTACATACATTTACTCCTTTTATTCTCTCAATGTCCCTGTGATTTAGACATTATTGTTATATCCATTTTAAAGATGTAGAATGTGATGCTTACAAATGCTAAGTTATTTGTCTGAGGCTTCATAGAAACTCAGGCATGTGATTGTAAAACATATGTTTAGAACATATTCTCCTGAATATAATGGATAGTAAAAGGCTTCCCTCCCCACCACCCCCTGTATTAAGCAGATCTTTCCCTTCATTACTGTTGGATCATGATTGGAAACTGAGTCAACCTCTTGATTCGATAGGAAAGATTCATATTTGAGCTGGCACTTTGCTCGTGCTTTTTCTAATAGCAGCTGCTGAGGGCTCTAATAGACAATCGTTCCTCGAAAAGACTTCCGTTTTTACAATCAAAGAAAAGAAATGGGGAGATTTCTCCTCGCATTTTCACCAAGCACTGCATATGGGAAGAAATTCTTTTTCTTGTCTGTGAAAAGGCCTCCCCCACAGGACTAATTAGCCTATTATTTTTACTCTGGCCTTGTGCCTCGGCTTTCTCGAGGGCTCTCAGAGTCATCGCGGGTCTTCGGGGGCAGCAACTCCCACTGATTTTGCTTTTGTCTGGCAGCAAATGTTCTGGAACATTTC